>NDXB01015707.1:72298-151909 GCA_002631895.1 Agapornis roseicollis | reverse complement strand
AAGAAAAGCGTTTGTTTTTTGTGTTTTTTTTTTTTTTTTTTAATATAAATTATAATATAAAGGGTTGACCATTTATTCCTTTCAGATATTACAAGAAAGCCTCCACAGCTCTACAGTTTGTTTGGTGGTTTTGGGTTTTTTTGTTTGCTTGTTTGTTTTAGAAGTTAGAAAATTGCAAATTGAGTGTTTTGGCCATTAAAAAAAAATCACAGAGCCAACATTGCCTCACATTTTACAGCTGCAGGCCCCCTCCCTCCACCCTACACTCCCAGAGGCACCCCTTGGAAGCAGTGGACTTTCAAGGCAAGAGTAAAATGTTATACAGAGCTAACCAGGTTAGCACCTAAACCATCCATTTCTGTAGAAAGCACAAAATACTTCAAATGAATTCAGAACCAGGAATGTAAAATGGGAGAAGAAAAAGGATCCGTTGAACAGCGATCCTTACTTATGGAGGGAGACCTTTTACTCCTGCTGTCTTCTGTTTCTTTTTCCTTTATCCTGTTTCTGTGCACTGGACTTGATAATCCCTGTCCTTGTCACAGCTGTAATAGCTGTTCACCAGTACATGACAACTGTTTCTCTTTTTTGTTTACTTTTGCAACACTTTCTAGGCAGACCTTTGGAACCGGGTGTTGGTACATTTTGATACATGAAGTCCTTCCCATAGGATATTTAAAAGGCTTTTCTGATGCTTAGTAGCCAGTGGTCAACACATGATGTTTAATGAGTTCTCTGTAAAAAATGACTGTCTTTCCAAGGCAGTGCCACACAGTATTTGCTTTGAGCAGCGAAGGGTTTCTCTTGTGTTGCTTGTAACAAGGATTTTTCCCGGTTTACTTTTCCCCTGCAGTATTCTGGAGAATTTGTGCAGTCTGCATACCTGTCCAGACGTTTGGCCTACTTCTGCACCCGCAGGCTTGCTATGCAGCTGGATGGTGCTGGTGGGCACCCACCCCACATCCTGTCTGCCCAGACAGGAAATGCTCTTCCATCAACTCCTACCCCTCAGCCAGCTGCAGGGAATCCTCCTCCCAGCCCTTTCAGTGACTTGCTGCTGTGCCCCCAGCACCGGCCAGTGGTTTATGGGCTCAGCTGCATCCTCCAGGTAGGTTTGAGTAGTGGCTGGTGATGCTGGTATCAACAGGGAGAGTGTAGGTTGTGTGCCATCACAGAAATGTCGTTACAGTCTGAGTCAGCAACTTCCTGAGTACAGAAATATGAAACCATGATTGTCTGAGGGTAGGTCTTTGCTGAGGTGTTACAGAGCTTTTGTATCAATCATCAGTGCTGTAGCAATGCCCTTGACTGATTTTCATGAGAAAAATGGTTTGGAGTAGAGCCTTTTGCTCTATTCACAGGTGCCCCAAATAGCTGGGAAAGCTTTGCTGAAAAGGGGATGAGATAGAAAGGGTTGTTTCACCTGGAGTATGTCAGTAACAGGTTGTAATCTCAGGAAAGAAATTATTTCAAAAATGAAAGAGTGTTTTGTAATTTCGTGAGCCCTTAAAAGCAATCAGCCCCTATCATGGGCTAAGCCCAGCTGGTAACTCAGAACCACACAGCTGCCCACTCACTCCCCATCTTCTTCTTCCTAACTCACAGAGGGATGGGAAGGAGTTCAGTTGTTTAGGCTTTTTCTAGTTTGTGTGTGATAAAACATGTTTTCTTAAATATAGAAATACTTTGTTTGGGGAGCTTTAGGAAAAATATATGAGCATATACACCTCAAAGATGTGGCTGATTCGAGGTTTGAATGCAACCTGCAGGACAACTTCAAGTTGGTTAATGATGGTCTGGTCTATTTTGCTATGTCTTAGAAGTCTTCTTTTGATAGAAAATCTACAGATCTGATCTGCAGACAGTAGATAAGGCTAAGGCAGAATAAGATCTAGGTGATGGAAGATGGAGCTGGGTAAAGTCAGGCTGGAAACATGCATTTCTAACTGTACATCATTAACCTTTGCTCAGGTGTTCTCCAGATGTGGTGAATGCTTTCATTAGAGTGTTTAAAACAACCTTGGTTGTCCATTTTAATGACTGGTTCCTTTTGAGCCAGAAGCTGTAGGGGTGTATCCTTGGGATTGTTTAGTGAAGTTTTGTGTGTTTGTCTGGGTGTACTAGATCACAAAAGAATGAAATTAAATGTATAATAGTCTTGTTATTAGAATCATTACTATAATAATACTTGTGATTATTAAATAATACAGTATAAAGTGGGTTTGTTGACTCATGTTTCTTCTCACACTTTGCTCTTGATGAGGGCTATAAGTCACTAGTGTAAATGCTTCTTCTGGACCATGTGGGTTGGAGTTGTGCATTGGCCATGTGAGTTATAGAAAATAAGTTCTGTTTAGGAGCAGCAAGGAGCTCTGCAGCTACATGTACTGCATTTGGATAATGTGGAATTCTGATCTTGGCTTCCTAAGCTTACCTAGGGCAAGAAACTCAGTGCAGCAGAAATAGTAGTTTATTCTTTTCTGCTCTAATATGGTCTTTATCCCAAACACTTTGAGAGCTTAAACACCCACCCCCACTTCCCCCCAAGTAGTAAATATTTATGCAGGATGATAAATGTCTGGGTGTGGGATAAATGAGTGGTTATTTCTGTAGAAAGTACTAGAACTTCATTGGATTTGACCTTTCAATGATACTGACTTTTCTATCTGCTGCAGAGTATAATTTTGTGTTGCCCAAGTGCCCTTGTGTGGCATTACTCACTGACTGATAGCAGGATAAAGACTGGCTCTCCACTGGACCACTTGCCCATAGCGCCATCCAACTTGCCCATGCCAGGAGGGAATTCAGCATTTACACAACAGGTGAGCAGCCTTCAAAAAGGGGGCTCTTGCTGGCCCAAGGTAATAGCTGTATCTTAGCTCTTTTGGATTTTCTTTTCATGTTGTGTGACAAGCAGAGCTGGATGTGCTGTCTCACAAGGAATTAATTGCTCCCGTTCTGCTATAAGCAAGACAGTGATGCCCTTGGAAGATGGGCAGAACTAACCTTGAGTAGAACTGCTGTCGTACTCTTTTCTGATAATTTTGTACCCCGTACTTGTAGAGCATCTTTTTGTATGCTTACACAAGTGAATTGCTTCCAGGTTCGGGCAAAGCTGCGTGAGATTGAGCAGCAGATAAAGGAACGTGGCCAGGCTGTGGAGGTTCGCTGGTCATTTGACAAGTGCCAAGAAACTACAGCAGGTAACTTGCTGTAGGTTAAAGTTTCTTTCCCCGTGTTTCATGTGTTACCCTGAGAAACTTCCTGTCTGGCTTTTTTCTATGTTTTTTTTCCTGTGTGCTGGTATTGGTGTTTACTGTCAGCAGTGGGTGAAACACAAATGGCTCTTTTTCTTTCCAGTGCTCAGGTCCTTTTCTGCACCTATAAAGAGTTCTTGTTACTGGAAGCTTAAAATTTGCATCAGAGAACTATACTTTCATATACATGCCATGTTCTGATGCTTTCCTCTAACATCACCTGCTGTGAGAGTCAGGATACTAAGCTTGGTATCCTTACCTGACTGGTACAGCTTTCCTTAGGCAGTCTTCCAAGCTTACAGAAACCTCTGCTCCAGAGTGTGTTGTACCAGTTGCCAAGTATGCATTTCTCTTCTCTGTTCTCTTCTAGGTTTCACTATTGGTCGTGTCTTACACACTTTAGAAGTTCTGGACAGCCACAGCTTTGAAAGATCTGACTTCAGCAACTCTTTGGATTCCTTGTATAACAGGATATTTGGGCTGGGTCCAACCAAAGACAGTCATGAGGTGCCTTGGGACTTTGCTGCTGGATCTGGTCTTGCATGTGGCTATGTTCTTTTTTCTATTCCATGGTTACTGTCCTGTATCTGCACAGACCTGACCAGGCAGTGGCGTTTGGCTAGGAGGTGCAGTCTCCATTGAAAAAGATTTTACACAACCTTAAGTTAGGGAGGTACTAAAGTGAGGAAAGGGGGGTCCATGCTCTAGAAAGTCTGTACTAATAAATATGTGTAAGCTTAAGAGAATCTATGCAGACATCAGATGATGGAGGACATGAGTCCAGATAGCACATTAATGATCGGGACATATTATGTGTCAGAGAGGAGTAAATGCTTGCCTGGTCAAATTCTGGGCTGGCAGCTGCTTCCTGGCAGTCAGAGCTCACAGTTCAAGTTCCTTTTAGCCTAGAAGGTGTCATACTTACAATGTGTAGGACCATAGTGCTAGCAATACTATATTGGCTCCTGGCAGTGAGCTGCAGGAATGATAGTTTGCATACTCTGTATACTGCTTGAAGCTGGTTTTCACTCTGTGCTGAGATTAGCACTCCACAGATGTCCTGCCCAAAGAGATGATTTTCTGAGGCAAAGCCATCCTGAGATTTGTCAAGGGGTGTGGATCACCTCATGCTGCAAAGGGGAGTCAAAGCAGAGATGTCAAAGCTTTAGCTTGATATCTGTCCTCCAGGAATGTAGTGGTCTTCTGGCTGTGCTCTACTAGCAGTAGACTCACTATTGGCTCAGGTTCTCACTGCAGTGCTTGTATCTCAACAGATCTCCCCTGATGATGATGCAGTGGTGGCCTTGCTGTGCGAGTGGGCTGTCAGCTATAAGCGCTCTGGGCGCCACAGGGCTATGGTTGTGGCCAAACTCCTGGAGAAGCGTCAAGCAGAGATAGAAGCTGAGGTACGCCCTTATTCCTGGAAAGCTAGCAGTGGTGAGGAGAGGAGAGGTTACCCAACTATGATTATCTACCTTGCACCAAAAAGAAAGGCTGATCAACACCTCTTAATGCTGGTGCTGTTAATTATGGCATTTGCTCCATCGAACTCGAACTAGATCATAAATGAGCCTGTGAGATGGTGTGTATCCAATTTCTTCATCACGTTTGAAGACAGGTGATTGCAGTGCAGAAGTACTGGCATACTTGGAGGCTGAAGTGGCTCAGAGAAACCTGTGTGGTGGCTTTCCTATAAGTCCAAGATAGGAGAAGTCTCTTGAAACTTCTTTTGGGGGTTTATGGATAATGACTTTTTCCTCTGGGACAGCTTGCAGTACTTTTTTTCTGTTTCTACAGAGATGTGGGGACTCTGAAGTTGTGGATGAGAAGGGCTCCATCTCCTCAGGCTCTCTCTCAGCAGCCAGTGCTCCTGTGTTTCAGGATGTCCTTATGCAATTCCTTGACACTCAAGCTCCTATGTTAAGTATGCAATAAAAACTTGTGGTCTCACAGGTTCTAGCTTTCTCTTTCCTGCAAACTTTGTGTCCTCTTCTCTTGTGTGTAGATCTTGAATATGCTGTAATCTCTTTCTGGCTCTCTTGTGATCCAGAGCATACCTTGGAGAGGGAAGGAAAGCATCCTGGAAGGGCAGGTGACAGAAAGATAATGCAGAAACACTTCTTGTTAACAGAGCATTGACTGAGAATAAATGAGTGCAACCTGATTTGGAATTAATTCAGGCTGAGAACTAGAGTGAGGTTTTTAACCAGTAAGTGACAAAGCTCTGGAATAGTCTTTCAATGGAAGTACTGAAACAGATTAAGAGGGACATGATACTATCAACTCTGAATGATGCTAGTTTGTACACCCAGAAATGGCACTTCCAGGCTGAAGTCCTATGCATCTGGTTTGAAGGATTAACTGGAGAGCTTCTGATTTACTTAACTGCTGTCTGTTGAAACTGAACTTTCTGCTTTTAGTCCCTGCTGTAATCTCACAACTGTGTATCAGTTGCTATGTTGAGATCTCTGGAAACACTTTCTCTAGTCCTAGGTTAGGTAGCTGCTGTTGCTTAGCATAGCAGAAGACTTCTAATAGCCCTGATTGCCTGTGCTGTCCTTTTCAGCTGATCCTGGGAAGGAAAATGAGAAGGTGGAGTTCTTTAACCTGGTGCTGCTGTTCTGTGAGTTAATCCGACATGATGTTTTCTCTCACAACATCTACATGTGCACACTCATCTCCCGGGGTGACCTTGCCATGGATTCTCATGGGCCTCGCCCACCCTCACCCTTTGATGACCCTGCTGAGGAGCATGACAGGAAGGAGACAGAAGGAAACAGTGGCATCAAGCTAGAGGTAAAAGCACAAGCATCATGGCTCTCCTCAACATGTCCCTGTAGTCATGCTTTGCAGCCTCTTTGCTATTACCTACTGGAGGATGTACAAGTGATTCATGCTTCTCCTTTCCCCAGTCTATTTAGCATTTTGGTTTCAAAAGTAGAAAGCTATGTCCTGAGTGGCTGGAAAGGGCCTGCAGAATGTAAAGGGGTAGATAGGAAAATCTTGAACTGCTCAGAGCAGAGAAGTGTATAATGAGGTGCTGTGTGAGGCCTGTCCATGATGTTTGCAGTGTGTTAAGCTTCAACTTGGGTTGAAGCTCCATGAGTGTGTTGGTGTATTGCTGTCAAGTCCAAGTGACATCAACTGTTAAGTAAGTGTTGTTCCTTTAAAGTGCTGTGTTAAATAAATATTCTCCTGTTTCCTGGTACACCACCACGTTCTAAAGCTGCTCTGTTTCTTCCCAGGACACAGGTCTTTCTGAGCCCATTGACATTGACCACAACTCCAGCATGCTTTTTGATGACATGGAGAAAACAGACTTTTCGGTATGTTTCTGCATTTTCTGCCTGCTACTCAGTAAGTAGGTCAGTATGTTGTAGTCAGGGCCAGCAGGTGCCTCGCTTTTGTGCATTTCCTCTATTGTAGAGCCAGAGAAGTGACAGGGTTGTTCCAGTGTGCTGGAGGTGTCAGGGTTGTTCCAGTGTGGCTAAGGCTCTGTCCAGCCTGGCCTTGAACACTGCCAGGGCTGGAGCATTTACCAGTTCTTTGGGCAACCTGTTCCAGTGCCTCACCACCCTCACAGGGAAGAACTTCTTCCTTATCTCCAACCTGAACTTCCCCTATTGAAGTCTGAACCCATCACCCCTTGTCCTGTTGCTGCAATCCCTGATGAAGATCATGGTTGCAGAATGTTTTGAAGCATTTAACAATAAAAATAACTTGTGGTGTTTGAAAAATCCCCAGGTACCTTCATTGCTCTAGCCATTTCTGGCCTTCCAAGATACATGTTAAGCAGGTGTATTATGTAGAGCTGTGGCTTTTATGTGGTTTTCCCAGGGTCCTTGCTTGTTCCATGGAGGTGGTTCCCAAAATACGAAGTCATAGTTACTTATATCCCATTGTTTTTAACTTGGTACACAACATGGAGCAGAAGCAGAAATGAGAATAGTGTCTTAGCACATTGCCTTGGTCATTGCCCTAAGAACTGGATGTTTCTTCAACCTTCCCTCTCTCTTCTTGCTCCTTTTTAGGCATGAGTAGGTGTATCTTCCTTCAGCAATCTTCCCTGTTGCATGACCATGTTCCCTAGCTACCTTTTCTTGTTCTTATGTCTCCCTAGATGTTTTCTCCTCCAATGCATTGTGAATCTAAAGCCAGCCCTTCCCCTGAGAAACCAGATCCTGAAAAGGAAGGAAAGCCTTTGCTGAAGGATAAGTCTGTGGAAGGAATGCTAGCATCCCTGTATGACCAGCCTCGCCACATCCAATATGCAACACACTTTCCTATTCCTCAGGTATGAGAACTGCTTATAACCCCTCCCCTGTTGCTGCCTTGTGCTCTGTTCATAAGGCTGCTAGGTTTCCCTGCAGTACTGCTGTGAGTGGGTAAGGAGCAGTTATGCTTTCCTGCACTGCTGCAGAAGGTGTGCTACTTAAGATGTCTCCTTGCTTATACCCAGAACATCTTCCAAGATGAAGCTTTCCTCTTCCTTTGAGAGATGAAGATGTAAACCAAGATTAAAGCATTCAGGCTTGTAGTTGCTAATGCAGTTGCCTTTTCTGGTTCTCTAGGAGGAATCATGCAGTCATGAGTGTAACCAACGGCTGGTAGTTCTTTTTGGAGTTGGAAAGCAACGGGATGATGCTCGGCATACAATCAAGAAAATAACCAAAGACATTCTGAAAGTCTTAAACAGAAAGAGCACTGCAGAGACAGGTTAGTAGAGTCTGAGCTTCTGAAGTGGAAGCATCTTTCCCGTTGTCTCCTTTGGGTAAACTGTCAGTCACTGGAAGTCTGGAATGGTGCTCTGTTCCCAGACATACTAACCAGAAGGTGAGATGATTTTTCCTGCTGGCAATATCTGTTTAATTAAAACACTTTTCTTCAGTAGACCAGTAAGTCATGTCTGTTCAGAGTGAGACCCTGGCCAAAGCTTTTCAGATTTTCTTTAGTCTTCTATGTAGATGGTTGTACAAGAAGTGAAGAGGACTTTGCAGCAAAGACTTTGGTTAAATGTAGCATGTGATTTAGCATGTGCCCCAAGCATAATACATTGGGTGGGAAATTTGGATAGCTGTGTCAGGACCCATAGAAAGCCTCTGGATTTCATTGGCTGAAAATCTGGCTACAATTTTTTCTTTTGTCTCTTGGTTTGGTTCTTGAAAGGTAATTTGAAATGTGATAGAAAGATGATTCTTTCAAAGAGATGGGGTGTTCTAACAGAGAAATTGGAGGCTGAACATCTCCAATACAGAACATCTGTCCTTAGGGAATTAGTGAACATCTAAGTAGAGAGAAAGTATTTTCGCCTCCAAAGAGTATCTTCACCTGCCACTTGGGGTAAATTAGGTATTAGCCCTACTGTCAGGTTAGGAGTTCCTTCCTCAGCAGTTTATTATTTTTAATTCAGGATAGTCCTAATCAGCCTAAGGTGTGGGACTTAGGCTTTTTGGCTATGCTGCATGGCAGGGGCTGATCTTGCTAAGGGACTGGCAGGTGCTAATGGCTGATGTCTGCTCCTCCTCTGATGAGAAAGGTCACCTAATACTGTTTTCTGGTCCTCTCAACTTTGGTAGGTGGAGAGGAAGGCCAGAAGAGGAAAAAGAGCAAGCCAGAAGCATTCCCAACAGCTGAAGATATCTTTGCAAAGTTCCAGCACCTTTCTCACTTTGATCAGCACCAAGTCACATCTCAGGTATGAAATTTATGGGACTGCTGTCCTTCTTGGGCTCTGATTGTGTCCCTTCAAGTTACTTAGAGCAGCTCCCTGGAGGGAAAGGGAGATGGACCTGCTGAGTGACTTCTTCACAGTCAGACTGTGTGTTTTATTGCACTTGCAGGTATCTCGCAATGTCTTGGAACAGATCACCAGCTTTGCCTTGGGGATGTCATACCACTTGCCTCTGGTACAGCATGTGCAGTTCATATTTGACTTGATGGAGTATTCACTCAATATCAGTGGTCTCATCGACTTTGCCATCCAGGTAAGCCAGTGTCCTTAAGTGCTTTCCAGGTCAGGGCTCATCAGCCTGAAAGACAGCAGATCTGTGCAGCAATAGCTGAGCTTCTGGAACTGTTGGTGACTCTCTGACCTGTGTCATGTCCTTGCAGTGCTCCTGGACTACAGCTATTAAGGATAGGTTGTGGCAGGTAGTCTTACATGTTGTGTTCTGAGGATTATTCTTCTGGAGGCTTCAGGGTTGTCTCCAAAGGACTTGCATTGTATCTCTGTCCCTGGCTGCAGCAAGGCCCTGTGCTGAGTGAGAAGGGAGTTGTCTGTCTCCAGCAGCTCTCCCATCTCTCTGCCCCGGAAGGATCCTTGGCACATGGCAGTGCAGGCTGCTAAAATCCTGTTGCTGTTTCTGCAGCTTGTGCCAGGTGTCTCTTGAAGCCTTGCTGTGGTCGCTGATGGAATTAAAGCTGTTAGCCTTAAAAAAGGAGCTTGATAGAGACTTACTCAGCATAGAAGTACCAAACAAGCTTCCTGCTACTATCTGTGGCCATATCCCAATCGCTCTCTGATACCCTAGCACTGACAGCCCTTGGTACTCTCTGAGTGAGACAGTGCTCAAGTATGGCATGCCAACTGTTTCAGGGGTACATCTCTAGGCACAGAGCACCTGCCAGTCCCTTTCCTGGCAGGTCCTATAGGCTGGTGTGGTGTGCCTGCTCCATTTCTGACCATACCTTACCCCTGTGGCTGTTGAAGGGTTTTTCTGTCATTGAGTACAGTTGCTGAATGAACTGAGCGTGGTGGAGGCAGAACTGCTGTTGAAATCCTCCGACCTTGTTGGCAGCTACACTACCAGCTTGTGCCTGTGCATCGTGGCTGTGCTGCGTCACTACCACTCCTGCCTTATATTGAACCAGGACCAGATGGCTCAAGTCTTTGAAGGGTAAGGGAATCTTGCCCCCGCTGTGTGGAAGGAAGCAGTATATCTTCTGGTGGCTTCTAAGGGGCAGGGATATATCTGTATCCTTCCTAAATGGCAGCAGCTTTGTGTCTGGAAGTTCAGCTCATGGAATCTGTGGGCAACTGAGCAGTGCTGCTGTGAGGTCAGAAAGATATCTATGTAATGAGGTTATTCCTTCAGATTTTCTTCCTGTGTCCCTGCAGCAGTTATTTTTGTCTCTGTGCAGTCTGTGCGGGGTGGTGAAACATGGCATGAACCGCTCGGATGGCTCCTCAGCAGAGCGCTGTATCCTGGCCTATCTCTATGACCTGTATACCTCCTGCAGTCACCTCAAAAGTAAATTTGGGGAGCTCTTTAGGTGAGTATGAGCCAGGTGGGATGCAGTGGCTGCTGACTAGTGTGGAACCTTGGCTTAAGTTTTGCTTGTAATCTTGTTTGATGGGGTTGTCCCTGAGATCCTCTGAATGGGGAACTGAAGTATCAGCTGTTTCACAGGCAGTATTCACTCGTGTATAATCTTAGATTATCGAATTGGTTTTAGTACATTGCCTTCAGTAGTCCTCTGTACTTCCACAGGTCTTTTCTTACCCCACTCCTAAAGGATAGAAATAGAGAGTTCTGTTCCTACCAGACTGATGACTGAGCAGTAAGTGAGTGCTGTGGCTGCAGGTACATTGGAGTTCTTTGAAGGAGTTCATCACACATACAGGAAGGAGAAACCTCATCTTAGTCTAACTGAATTCCTAAAGGTTGTTCAGCAAGGATTTAGAGTAAATGGCCACAGATGAAAAGGAGTATCCTTTAGCAGGTAGCCAGTAGTTTAGAGATGAAGCGAAGGAATGGGAAGAAGTTAATAGTTTGAGGGTGATCCCTTCCTGAGGAGTCTTGAGAACTTTGCTAGCGCTTATGCTGTTCTCCTCATTGGAAGTTGTATGAGTGGCTATATCGGAACTTTTCATCTAACTGTTATTCAGCATGTAGCAAGAGAAGGTGCCTGCAGATTGTTGTAGTAGGGCACAGTGATGGTGACAAGGTGATAAACTAGCAGATGAAGTTAAGCATGAAATAATTGTACATAGGATTGTCCTTGACCCCTTCTAAACACTGTAAGTATGGATATATGCTACTGTCTGAGCTTTAACAGATACATAATGGAGAGTATCAAAAAAACTTGAAATGAAGTTAGGCCCAAAGGAGGGTGGCTATATGACCAGAGGTTTGGAAGGACTTACTTATGAGGAAATGAGTCTCCTCCCCACATAAGAGGAGATCGAGGGGAATGATAAAAGTTTGCAAATTCTTGTTGATATGGAAAACAAGCTGAATGTTACTTTTGTTTTATAATATAAGCACGAAAAGGAATGAAGAGAAAATAACAAATGGTAGGTTCAGAACAAAAGAATAAGCTTCATAGTTCTCATAGTTATTATGGAACTCATTCCATGTCGTGAATGTAAAAAATTTATGGGATTCAGAAAGTAGGTGGGCAAATTTTCATGAAGATCTGTTGAGGAGAGCGTTATCTTTAACTCTGAACATCTGTGAGCCCTAGATTGCAGCAGGGTGGTGAAGGATGCTGGAGCAGTATTGCCATGTGCCTGCCTTGCTCTTAAACTCTTTGGGCATCGGGTGGTCTGACACCAGGGGCTGAGCTAGGTGTTTCCCCAGTCTGAACTGTAATAGCCATTCCTATGCTACGTTCATCCAGTCCACAGGTAACTTCCAGGTGCTTCTACAACAAAGGACCAGCTTCACTCTTCTGGCAGAGGCTTTGTTGGTACACAGTGATCTTGAGTTTCCCATGTTCTTGCCCAGGGAGGACTTGTCTTTCACAGGATTGTTTTACTTACCAGAGTTCAGTAGAAGCTTATGTTTTTGTATTCCTAATCTTTTCTTCCCTGTTTAGTGACTTCTGCTCCAAGGTGAAGAACACAATCTACTGCAATGTTGAGCCATCTGACTCCAACATGCTATGGGAACCAGAGTTCATGATTGACACTATTGAAAATCCGTCGGCACATAACTTTACATACACCAACCTTGGCAAGAGCCTCAATGAAAACCCAGCCAACCGCTACAGTTTTGTCTGTAATGCACTTATGCACGTGTGTGTGGGACACCACGACCCAGACAGGTGAGAGGCAGAACTTCCCCAGTTCTATTGAGATAGTAAAATCTTTAGGTGAGGGTAAGAAAGCCAGTAGCCATTCCTTGGCTATCTTGGGGTTTGAGGAAGGAGGAGCAAAGGCTGGGATCCCTTAGAGAATCACTGACCCGATGGCATGCATGAGTAGCAAAGTTGACCCTCTGTTTTTCATTGTTTGTTTACCAGGGTGAACGACATTGCTATCCTGTGTGCTGAGCTAACTGGCTACTGCAAGTCTCTAAGCGCTGAGTGGCTGGGTGTGCTCAAAGCTTTGTGCTGTTCCTCCAATAATGGGACCTGTGGCTTCAATGATCTTCTCTGCAATGTTGATGCAAGTGCAAACATTCAAAAGGGGAAAAGGAATGGAAGCAGGAGTGGAGGGATCCCTTGGGAGAAGGCAGAAATGAACAAGGGATGGAGGCTTTGTCTTCTGAGGACAGGGGGAAAGGCTTTGAAAACCAGGGCTACCTTTTGGTGTTATACTTTTGCAGCCTGGGCTGCTTGTGGGTATTGACATGGGGTTATGGGTCCTTCTGACCCCCAGCTCCTAGGCAAGCTGAGGAATTGCTGACAGAGGGAATGAGGCAGAAGTTGTTGTGATCACTGGCTGGTATCCTGTCTTCCAGGTCAGTGACTTATCTTTCCATGATTCCTTGGCCACCTTTGTTGCCATTCTCATTGCCCGGCAGTGCTTGCTGCTGGAGGACCTGATTCGTTGTGCTGCTATCCCTTCACTCCTCAATGCTGGTAAGTGCATCCCTGCAGAAAACTGGTCTTTAGTCTCAGTTCTGGCCCAAAGGCCTGTGCTTGAAGGGTACTTTGTGAATTCCATAGTTGTGAAACATGACTCCAATACTTCTTTTGTAGGATAGTACTTAAGAATTGAGCTTTTTGCTTTTGTTTCTGGCTTTTGGTTTCTATCAAAAACTGGTTGTGCTGAGGTTTTTCAGTGTCTTGTTCTCTGGAGTGTTTTGTGCAAGCTGAAATAAGCACAGAGAGATGTGATCAGCCACACTGTCTGACCACAATACTTGGCTCTGAACTCCAGTAGTAGTACTCCTACTGCTGATGTGGTTCAGCTTAGCATTTTGGATAGAGCAGCCAGCTGACAAGCTGGGCCTACAGCACCTGAGTCACTCTGCCTTTACGCTACCTTCCTAGCTTTGCCCAGGGGTTTGCAGTACTCAGACTCTGACAGGGTAAAGTTGGGAAGATGGAGCAAGTAGAATGCAGTCATGTCTTTGGGGATAATACTGATTGATTTGCTCACTTGCATGTTAACTGTTGCACATGCTCCATATTTGTAAATACAGTAAGGCTGCTGCAGCTTCTCAAATGTCTGCTTCAGAGCAGTGCACTGTGAATAGTTTTTGCATTGAGAGTTAGTGTCACAGTGCTTAAGAAATCTCAGTGGACTGTTCTCTTTACATAGCCTGCAGTGAACAGGACTCAGAACCAGGAGCACGCCTCACCTGCCGGATCTTACTACATCTGTTTAAGACTCCACAGCTGAACCCATGCCAGCAGGATGGCAGTAAGTGGATGGAAGTAGAACCTTTCTTTATTGTGAAAGTACTGAGGCTTTTGCACCCCAAGAAAAGAAATACTGGTCCTGTCATTAGAGATCATAACCTGCTTGCTTTCAATAAAGCAGGCAAAGCCTGATAAGCTGCTTTCTGTATAGAGCAAAGAAGACTATCCTTCCATTTATGTCATTCCATGGTATCCAGGCATGTTGAGGGGGAGGAAGCCTTGGAGGCAGGAAACCAGCCAGTAGAGGTGACCTTGCTGTCACTAAACCATTAGAGTAATGATCCCTTCTTTTTTGTCTTGGGCTTCCTATAGCTTCTTAACTTGGTGCCAGAAGCTGCTATTTTACAGTGCTCTCTTTTCGTCTGGAAACAGTCCAGAAAGCTCTGGTTTTGGCTCCTCATCAGTATCCTGATAGCTCAGATCTCAAAACCCAGCCTGTAATCCAGTTAGGGTAGTGTTTGAACTTGAAGTTGTGCCACAGGCACTGCTCCCCGTTCAGATATCATGGTTTAGTTTCATGATTGACACTATGCTTCATGAAACTTAGTTAAGTGGACCCCATGTTAAAGTTGGGAAAAGGATTTGCCTCAGGATTCTCTGAGCTGGATTCTGCTGTACTGGCTAGCGTATAATTCAGGCAGCTCTGGATTTATCTCTTGCTGGGTATTGCCCTTCCTCATTGTCCTCTTTGCAGACAAACCCACGGTGGGAATTCGCTCTTCGTGTGACCGTCACTTACTGGCAGCTTCCCAGAACCGTATTGTGGATGGAGCAGTCTTCGCAGTGCTGAAGGCTGTGTTTGTTCTGGGTGTGTACCTGTGATAGCCTGAACATCTCAGAAGGTTCTTTAGGGGGTGGGTATTTTAGGGGTTGCGTTTGGCTGTATAGAAGGCCAGAGATCTGTTTTGGTGAATATGTGGTTTGTCTGAAGCCCTGTGGTTGAGCTGTAAATGTCCTTCATATCAGTTAGCTGCAGAGAGAGTTTTTAAAAGCTCAATATATCTTGTGGGCCAGTCTGGGTTTAGAATTGATGGTTAAGTGGCACTTGTGCTTTTCTTGCAGGAGATGCAGAACTGAAAGGCTCTGGCTTTTCCCACCTTGGAGGTGTTGATGATCTCATGGATGATGAACTGGCCTCCAGGAAGTCCGGTGGTCGGGTAGTAACTGTAGAAACTGCTAGCTTGGATATTTATGCCAAGTATGTACTAAGGAGTATATGTCAACAGGTGAGTCTGTCCCATGTCTAGGTTTGTCCTTACCCCTTCTGCAGTGAGATATATCCCATATGATTGAGTTTGGCAGGTACTTCTGTGAAGAAGCTTCTGCCACGTGATGGCGCAAAGGATTGCTCACTGTTAGCAAAAACCAGAGGGACAAGCAGTTATCCAGAATTGGGTGTTGCAATATGCAGGGACTGCACATCCCCTTTGCTTTGGCAACAGCACAAGGCTCATGTACAAGAAAGGGAATGCTGGGAATGGTTTGCTGAGATGTCTGCTGGAGTCAAAGAAGATAAGACAGTTTGTTGAAATGATAAATGGTGCCTTTCAGAATGCAGCTTAAGTGTTGCTTGCTGCTAGACTGTTAATGTATCCCTGGACTTTGCAGTGCCCTGTTTAGTTAATTAAAGGAACAGCAACAAAAATCTTCCACTTAGCTTAATCTGACAGTATCAGTGTTTCTGTTCCTCTGTAGAAAACTGACATTTGAGGAACTGAAACCTGGCTAATAAGGTACTTGGATGCAAAATGGAGTGGCTGTTACCACTACTGTGTGAAAATGGGTGTTGCAGGTTGTCCTTGGTTGCAAATTTATTCTGTCAACAGGAAAGAAGCAGAGTTACAATTTAAAACCTATATTCCATATTACTAATGTGTAAACACAACACATTAGTGCTGTGTTGTCCTCACGCTTTGTGATGGTGTTGTTTGTTAATTGGCTAGCCATATAGCAGTGTCCTAGCCCACCAAAGAAGATTTGGAGCCACCTGTTTATGAGCATAAATTCAACATACTTGGTGTTACTGAAAAGTGGCTTGCAGCGTTGGCAGAAATAGATATTTGCTGGTCCCAGTCTATGTAGAAACGACTCACAGTAGGTAGAAAGAGAGTGTTTGTACATGAGGGAAGAGCAGTATCAGGTATCACTGTTCATATCAACTGTTGGCAGGACTGGTTATGTCCTGCCACTGCTTAAGTAAGCATTACAATAAACAGCAGCGAGTACCACCAGATCATGCCAGAGCTGCAGGGTTACTACTGCTGGAAAGGGCTGGTAAAATGATGCCTTTAATATTACCACCTCCAGTGTGACCAGTGGATGCTGCAGGACCCACACTATCAATTCTGGAATGTCTATAGCATGACTTAAACCATGGCTTGTGATTTCTGAAGCTCAGAAAATTCTGCATCACATATTCATATCTTTTGTAAAAGACTTCATCATGAGGGGATACAGAAAAGGAGCAAATGCTAGAATGAAGTTAAAGGTTTCTTAGGTACAAATGATTATGGCTCAGTGACTGCTCTGCCCTTAGGCCTGTTTAAATGAAGAAGCATAATTGTAACTGGCCTTTTGAAAAGGTTAATTTCATAGAGCTGTGATAAACCACCACGGGAACCAAAAGAGCAGCTTGAGTCAAAGGTGCTAACTTGAATCTGGCAATTGGGATGATGGGGTTGTCCATAGTGCTTGGAGAATGTGTTGATAGTGCTCTCCTGGGAGGAAATGGATGAGCAGCCATTTCAGTACTATAAAGCCTGCAGAGGTGCCTGTTTTGTAAAGAAATACTGCAGGGAGAGGCTAGAAGTCCCTCAAGGATTATACCAATAAAGTGGATTAGAGATGAAGTCTGAATTCTTGCAGGAAGCTGAACAAGTGACATAAAAGGTTTTCCCAAGGATATGCATATTACGTTGATAAGGAAGACAAATTTTAAGGGGTTATGATGTAGCAACACTAAAGGAAGAAATGCAGTAGGCATTGGATATACAATAGGTCATGTGTACTGGCAAAGTGGAGACTTCATCTGGGATGAAGCTGAAGTTCTGGGCTGTGGTTTCACAAAGCTTTGAAACCAGAGATTTAGCCTTTTCAGTCTTTTTGCTCTACTTAGTGCTTAGCATGCTGGCTGCTGCTGAGAGGGGCTGTTCCCAGCTTTCTAGGCTTAGCACCAGCACCTGTGCTTCATGAACTGGATCCTCATCTTTTCTCCCGTAGTTGTCGCTTCTCAGTGGAAGAATTTTCTGATTAGGCTTGCTCTGCAGCTGCAGAAGTGCTTGTGTAGCAGTCCTGTATAGATTTAAATTTCATGAATTTGCTTAATTGATTTTCAATGTGAAAAAATCCTGCAGTAACGAGTGCTGCAGTTAACTGTAAATTGTGTGAAGAAGCACCTACCCCATGTTTGGTTTGGAAGCTGCTGCCTTTATTTTTATTGTACATTTAGGGAGCACCAACTGGATTTGAGAGGCTGACAGTAACAGTTTTCTGTCTTACCTTCTCATGACTGTAAGCAACTTGGGTCCAGTCAGTTTCCCCATCCAGGCTTTGAGAAGTAAAGTCATTGTTCTTTACTAAGGATGAAGTGTTTTTTCCATCACAATTTCAAATGAAGGCTGTACTTTTCTGTAAGGTATGTTCTAGTATAGTCTTAACTACAGCCTTGAATTTCTTGACGTAGGACAGCGCCAGGGCTTTGTTGTGCAGGAAATAGACCAAATAATTAAAAGCGATCACCTCTGATCTTTTGAGCCCAAGCAGCTGTGTCGATGAAGTCTGGGCATGGCAGGGACTCTGTACAGTTAAATCACACCAATATCTTATCAAAAGAAAGATCAGCTACTGTGTATCACCACTGCTGACTTGTCAAAGTTGATGTTTCCTCTGTTGTGATTGCTGTGCTATGCCTGGTGCCTGCTGAATCAGGATAGTACAGTTCATGAAGAGAAATGATTATCAGGCATAACTGCACACTAATAAGATTTTTATGAGTTTATGTTCCCTGCATCTCTCTGAAATTGAAAGCAGAGGCACTAGTTTGGAGTCAGACATCAGTTTGTCTGTGCTGACTGTCTTCATGTTGCAGGAGTGGGTAGGTGAGCGATGTCTGAAGTCCCTCTGTGAAGACAGCAATGACTTGCAGGATCCTGTCCTGAGCAGCACACAGGCCCAGAGGCTGATGCAGCTGATTTGTTACCCACACCGTCTGCTGGACAATGAGGAAGGAGAAAATCCTCAGCGCCAGAGGATTAAACGCATCTTACAGGTATGGGCTCCTGGCAGTATCTGAGTGTCCTAGTAATTGCCCGATGTTGCATTAGAGTAGGCTTGTCCAAAATGAATGTGAGACCCCTCAGAGGGCTGCATTACCACAGGAGCTGAAGGTGTGGGTTGAGGTAGCTTGATGTGAAGTAAGGACTCATGAAGTATGCACGCGTGTGTTGCAGAATCTGGACCAGTGGACCATGAGGCAGTCCTCACTGGAGCTGCAGCTCATGATCAAGCAGACAACAAACAATGTGAGTTCCTGCTCAGAGGGATCGTAGAGAAATGTGTGTTGCCAGTGTTGAAGTGGCTACTTACAAGGTGGTGGGGAGGTGGCCTCGCAGAAGTGGGAATAGGGAGAAACTAAACTAAGAGGGTGTCAGGCCTGTAAAAGCAAAGCATGAGAAGGATGCAATGAGTCTTAGACCTGAAAAGCAGCAGACACGGGGAAGTTGGCAAACTGGGTTTGTCCTGAGTAAAGTTGAATTGTGCAAGCCCTGTCAGTGAGTGCTCTCAGAGCAGGACTTTGCTATCTCTTCTTTCCTATCTCCAGGAGATGAACTCCCTGTTAGAAAATATAGCCAAAGCCACCATTGAGGTATTCCAGCAATCAGCAGAGACCAGTTCTGCTAGCTGTGCTGGCAATGGAGTTAACAATATCAGTAGCTCAGCAAGTGCTACGCCTGCCAGTAACAAATCCAAACCCATCCTCAGGTCGGTGTAGTCCCATTATGCAGTTCCCTTGTATATAGAGAAGTCTGAATCGTATGTTGGATGGCAAATTGGTTTTCTCTCCCATGTTGTCACAGCTCCCTGGAGAGATCAGGTGTATGGCTGGTGGCCCCCCTGATTGCCAAGCTTCCAACATCAGTGCAGGGCCATGTGCTGAAAGCTGCTGGAGAAGAACTGGAGAAAGGACAACATCTGGGGTCATCATCCCGCAAAGAGCGGGACCGCCAGAAGCAGAAGAGGTGAGTCCTGGGGAAAGGGCAGACAATGCTTGCTGTGCTGATCCCCCAGCCTGGCAGCATAGCTCCAGCTCTGTTCTGTCTGCAGCATGTCCCTCCTAAGCCAGCAGCCATTTCTGTCACTGGTGCTAACATGCTTGAAAGGACAAGATGAGCAGCGGGAAGGCCTCCTCACCTCTCTATACAGCCAGGTTCAGCAGGTAGGTGTCTTGGTTCTCCCCTCACTTCCCTTAAGGGCTTGCTCCTCCAGCAAGGCTATTGGGTACATCCTCAGGGATGTTGCCTGTCTGATGACATGCTCAGTGCTGCAAAGATCTTACCCTGGTTGGTATGGGGTGCTTGAGCTGACCATCTCTGTCATTGGACAGTGGGCAGTACAAACAGCTCTTTATAAACTTGAGCATACAGTTTGTGAGCCCTGTCCTCTCTTGTACGTTTCATAGATAGTAACGAATTGGCGGGAAGATCAGTACCAAGATGACTGCAAAGCCAAGCAGCTGATGCACGAGGCCCTCAAGCTACGGCTGAATTTGGTGAGCAGTTGCACCAAACCATATGGGATGAAGAGTTGCCTTCTTCTGTCCTTTCTCTGGAGCAGGCACATGCTGGTGGGAGCTATATATGTTCTTAAAGTAAGGAAGTAACAGAGGCACTTGTGCTGCTTCTGGATCTTGAGCTCTGAGTGGGATAGGGTGCAAAGAAAAACTCCTGCTGTATTTTGCCAGAATGAAATCCACAGCTTTGGCCTCTGTTTTGGAGATGTGCCTTCCCATTCCAATGCATTTGCATTCCACAGCACTACTGCTTGCATCTGAGGTTTGTCCTGCTGACTGCAATCTGGTTCAGCTCTCAGCAGGAATTGTTGTAGTACAGGAGTTGCTCTGGTTTAAGCTTCTTTCTCACTTCCAAATTGTAGTATTTCTTCATGGTCTCCTTGTGACCATATTACTTTTCTCTGTCAGGTGGGAGGAATGTTTGACACAGTTCAACGCAGTACACAGCAGACAACTGAATGGGCTGTGCTTCTCCTGGACATCATCAGCAGTGGCACCGTGGACATGCAGTCAAACAAGTAACTTTCTATCTGACTTCTGATCCATACACTTCCCAGGAGGGGCAGTTGTTAGCATGGCCCCTTTTTTCATGTGAGCTAGCTGCCTCTCTAGATTATTTGTCAGAAGTACTGTGACAGCCAGAAGAGACCTCAGAATAATATTAGGCTACAACCTAGGTCATAGTATCCAAGTGCACTCTGACATATCCAGAGCAAATTTGCTTTCCAGTTGCACAGAAGTAAGCAGGGGAGAGCTGGTTTTTGGAGAAGCTGAATGAATAGACAGGAGACCAGTTTTAACCTGTGATACTGCACTTGACTCAAGTGTAAACACCCTATGGTGAATAAGCAAAAGGAGGGTTAGTGTGGAAGGTTAGTCTGAATAGTGCTTGGCACTTCTGACTCTTGGCAATCTAGTAACATTTGGTGTTACTATGATAATAGAGGCTTTATATCTGCTTCTTGATGTCTCTGACCTTTCTGCTCTCACCAACAGTGAACTCTTCACCACCGTGTTGGACATGCTGAGTGTTCTCATCAACGGTACCCTGGCTGCTGATATGTCTAGCATTTCTCAGGGCAGCATGGAGGAGAACAAGCGGGCATACATGAATCTTGTCAAGAAACTCAGGGTGAGGGACACCAACCCTGTATGAGAAGCAGTGTGTGATGTGTAGTGCTTGACAAGCTATGCAGATTTACCTGGGTCTCACAAATGGTACTTGTCCTGTTGCTGCTGTTTAGATGAAGCAGTGAGGGTGACCCCAATGGCTCTGTAGGGCTGAAGGGTGAAAAGGTGCGAGGTAATGCAGGGTTGGAAGTTGACAACAAACAAGTGGCACAGATGGGGTTAGGATGACTTTTCCTAAGCAGTTATTCAAGTCTTCTCTATTCCACTTGTGCAGAAAGAGCTGGGGGACCGGCAGTCTGACAGCCTGGAGAAGGTGCGACAGCTATTGCCACTTCCCAAGCAGACCAGAGATGTCATCACCTGTGAACCTCAGGGATCCCTCATTGATACTAAAGGCAATAAAATAGCTGGATTTGACTCCATCTTCAAAAAGGAGGTTAGTGAAGCATTTTTGTCTGCAGCATAGCTCTTGAGTGCAGGTGTCACCTTGTCCTCTGATGCCTTGAGTCTACACAGCTTGAGAGGCCACTGTATGTAGCGCCTTGTTGCCTTGTTGAGCTTGAAGTGGCTATCTGTACACAGACAAGTTGGCACATAACCATGTGCAAAAATGGCAAAGCTGGGTGTTAAAGCTCAGTGATAAATGCTGCTATGGCCTTGAGAAGCTATTTAAACTTTGGTTTTGTACTTATGGCTATATAAAGCATAAAGAGAAACCTGTAATCTCTGTCATGTAAGTTACTGGGCAGTACTAGTGTGCAGAAGACTGGCAGAGATGGGATGAAGAAGAGTGGCAGTTTTTGATGAAAGTCTTTAGAAATGACTGCATGTGGAAGAGGAAGGACCATTAATAAGGGCTCAGGCTGCTTACTTAGGCACATGGAGTAGAGCCTGAAGAAAGCATTGAGTTTACTGTACCCTTGTAGGAGAAACAACAGGGACTTTGAGGTTCTTGTCTCTTTTGCCTTAAAGGGTTTGCAAGTCTCTACAAAGCAGAAGATTTCCCCTTGGGATCTGTTTGAGGGCTTAAAGCACTCGGCCCCCCTCTCCTGGGGATGGTTTGGGACAGTCCGGGTGGATCGCAAGGTGTCTAGGTTTGAGGAGCAGCAGAGGCTTCTTCTGTACCACACACACTTGAAACCCAAGCCCCGCAGTTACTATCTGGAGCCGTTGCCACTGCCCCCTGAAGAGGAAGAGCCTCCTACACCTGTGGCTTTAGAGCCAGAGAAGAAAGCAGCAGAACCAGCCAAGACCGATAAAACAAGCTCCAATCCTGCCACCTCTACTGAAGAACGCAAGAAGAAACAGAGCAAAACCAAGAAACGCAACCAATCTGCCAGCAAAACCGAGGTAATTGACTGCCCAACAGCTATGGGCCTCCCCATCTCCTAGTCACAGAGCACTCCCACAGAGCTCTCTTCCTGGGGAGTCTGAGAGTGGTGTAATGGTGAAGATGGGATGTGTTTCCTCTCAGTTGGGAGTGCTGGAGCTATCTCCCACTCTCTCTAGCCTGCAGCAGAGGAGACATTTCCATAATACCTGATGGGAGGGAAGAAGGTTGTCCAGTTCAGATAGCGTCCTGGGCTTCTTCCTGTGGATTTTGCAACCCTTTCATACTCTTCATCCATCCTTGAATTCCCAGTGGACATTGATCTTTTACTCCTCCTTTGTCTTTGCAGGATTTTGTCTTGGGCCCTAGCCGAGGGGTTTCTTATGGAGTTAGTTTGCCTACAGATCTCTTGCATCACCAGTCAGGAAGCACTATGTCAAGGCTGGCGTATGGGCAATCACCAGTGGGTCTCTATGCCCAGAATCAGCCTCTTCCAGCAGGTCGGTGGACAGGGGAGCCGAGTATTGCATTTCTTTGGGAGCATCTTGTAAGAACCACTTCTGTGAGATGGTCCTATGCACATCCCTCCACTTTCCCCTACATCTCTCTCCCGCTTTTCTTGTCGTGTGTAGCAATGAGCTGTCATTCTGGATCAGCAATAGCATGGAACTTGACACCCTTTCTCTCTTCCTCTTGCAGGTGGCCCTCGCTTAGATACATCCTACAGACCTGTACGCATGCCACTGGGGAAACTAGTTCAGAGTCGTCCTCCCTATAGCGGTGTACTGCCTCCAGGGATGGGGAGCATGATGGGCATTGACCCTTCTTACAAGCCAGCAGTGTACAGACAGCAGCCTCCAGTGTCCCAGGGACAGATACTGAGGCAGCAGCTTCAAGCAAAGTTGGTAAGTCACTGCTGTGCTCTTGCTTTTGCTAGACCCCAGAGTACAGCAAGTCCAAGCTGTTCCTCCTAGCCAGAGCTCTCAAGCCCTATCCGTTTCTGCCTGAAAAGTTGGTGTCTCCTCTGACTTTTCTTCTGGTGCAGCAGTGTGTGTATCGCCTGCTTTGTGGGCCCATGTCACTAACACAGTGAAGGCTATCACTGCAGTGCAGGGAGGCATCTGTGGCAGTGAGAGGGGCACATCACATCCTGGCTGTGAAGGAGTAGGGATGTTAGTGGCCTGTTTGTCCCAGGCTAGGGTGAGGCAGGAATCATTAGCATCTGCATGCTGGGCAGCAGTCCCATACATTTAGCAATGAAGCTACTTGTCTGGTTTGGTGGGAGCTGCCCAAAACACAGCAGCAAAGTCCTGCCCTTTGGAGATGTTGAAAAAAAGTGTTTCTCTGTGGCCTTCCAGCAGGGCCAAGGCATAATGGGACAGCAGCCTGTGCGCCAGATGGCTCCAACCCCATCCTATGGAGCACTGCAGCCCTCCCAGGTAAGTGGCAGTGGCCACAGGTAAGACTGGTGTCTAACTCCAGCACAGGGCATCTTCATTTCTGCTGTCAAATTCTCATTTACTGAGCACCATGAATCTGAATCCCAGAGATGGGCAGCCTTGTGATAGTATTTGCAGGATACTGCCAAGAGGCTGATGTCCTCTTGTCCTAGATCTCTTTTGTACCTTTGACCCCATGACTGCAAAAAGCTTTTTGTTTCATTTCAGGGTTACACATCTTACGTCTCCCACATAGGCCTTCAGCAGCATCCCTCCCAGTCAGGCACAATGGTACCTCCTACCTACTCTGGCCAGCCTTACCAGAATTCCCACCCCAGCTCTAATCCTGCCCTGGTGGATCCTGTTAGACAGATGCAGCAGAGACCAAGTGGCTACGTACACCAGCAGGCTCCTGGCTATGGGCACACCTTGGGCAATACACAGAGGTACCTCCTGCCCTACTGGATGTTAATAAGCTGTATTTCATCAGACAACCCTAACAGCCATTCATGAAAGCCTGTTCTCTGTGCTGAGTTCACAGCATCTGAGTCCTTTGCACCCTCAGGGGGACATCTTTCTCTAGCTTTCAGTCCTGGAAAAGAGATAGAGAGAGAGGATGAAATTTGGAGGTGCTAGTTGCAGGCAGGAGACAGTGTTAGCAGCCAGAGAAAGAGTTATTGGGAAGTATGAGAAAAATTACCTGAGAAAGTTATAGTTTTGGTTTTCATAACCAGCAGATCACCATCAAAGTGCTAGATATGCGATTCCCACTGCTCCTGAGCAGGCATAAATCCAGCATGGAAACCATGCAGAAAAGGGGGCCAGAGGCTGTTACTTAGGGCTTCTAGAAAAACAGGTTGGTTGAAACCCTTGAGAGGCCCTGGTATCCCTCACCTTCCTGCAGAGAGGCATCATGGGTTGCAAAAGGGGCTGTTTGGGCTGTCTTATTGATGGCAGAAGGTGGGTTTGGATTAAAGAAGCTGGCCACCCATCAGTGTTTTGCTCCATGAGTTTGTCCTTTTTCTTGCAGGTTTCCTCACCAGTCAATACAGCAGGCCCCCATGATGAGTGGGATGAACCATTTGGGTCCCCAAGGAGTCCCCTCAGGAATTCGACCCAGCCAGATCCTTCCTGACCAGCAGCAGCAGCAGTACCTGAGGCAGCAGCAGCAACAGCAGCAGCAGATGCTGAGGGTGAGTGGTTGCTGACAAGAGAAAGGCTGCTGGACCTGGAGGGGGCTTGCTCAGAGCTGCTTACCTGTGTGTTAGCGACTCTCTGCTCTGCCCCTCTGAGTCAGGAGCAATGTCAACTCTGTTCAAGCCTGTCTGTAACAATTTGCTAGTTGGTTCTTCCTTCCTCAGAACTGGCCGTTTGGGATGGAGACATGTGCTGCACTGCCTTTGCCAGTCACCCAGCATGAGCCAAAGGGAAGCTAGTAGCAGTAAAGGTCTGCTTAGTCCGCTGTAGCCTGCAACCACCTCTTCCTCCTCCAGCTGAGCCAGTAAGATTGCACAGAAAGCTAGCTGTTAATGTTGCAGGAGCTAGAAACAAAGTGAAAATCCCCCTGCCCACACAAGACATAGAGTTGTTCTTAACAAGATCATTTTTAGGGCTGTAGCTGCTTTTTCACAAGATCAAAATAAACACTGGTTGCAGTATTCAGTGGCAGGAAATCTGGTGTGAGTCTGTCCTTGTACTGCACATCTAACAGTGGATGGTGAAAAACTGGTCTAAAGTAAGCTTTTTAGACCCAGCTCTAGATCTGAAGAAGTTCAGAGGCATGTGTCAACAGACACGAGTATTCCATGGATTTGCATTATGGTCTTAGGAACATTACATGCTTATATGATGTACAACTATGAATACATTTCTTGGAGTTACAGAAATATATTGAACTGAGAGAAACACAGAAATAGTTTGGTTAGTTGGTGAGTTGCAAGGTTAGGAAACCTGTAGAGTATGGGGAGACTTTACATGGCAGAGTGCTAAGGCTTTGTGTTCTGAGAGGGACTTGGGTAAGACAGTGGTTCCTGCAGAGAGCCGCAGTTCACAGTATTTGAGAATTGCTGCCTTGCACTGGACAAGAGACTGACTGTAGGATGGTCAGCAGCTTTTAGTGCTTTTGATGGGTAGCACCACTGACTATTCACTTGGTTTCTTTAAGCATTCTCCATCAGTTATATTTAGGAAAAAAACATGTCTCAAACAAATTGCTCACACTTCTCCTAGCTCAGGAGAACTTCATGTAAACCTTCAGCTTTTAGCTGACATCACTCAGATGCTTAAAAAACATGTGGAGTGCATAAAATCTCCCCTGTTATTGGGTCTTCTGCTGCGTGATCAGAGGCATACCGGATGCAGAGCAGGCTCCTGGTGCTTGGGTTGACTGTCATGGTGCAGTAGCTTGCAGAAAGGACAGATGGCCTTTTGGTTTGTCTCACATGGGTTCGTAGTCATCTGTTGCAAGAAGGCAGGACATGAAATCAGGAGAGGTATCCTGGCTCATTTAGCCAGGCATGTGCATTCTTGTGAGCCCAGGTCATAGCATTCATTTCAAGAATCTAAGTGGCCAAGCTGGTTTAAGATGAAAATTCAGAGTCTCTTCTACAGACTCATTCCCTTTTGCCTTTTAATCCTTGATCCAAGCCTTAATGCATTTGTGACTGCTTCTTGTATCCGATTATTATTGTCTCCTCTGTCCTACTGTTTACTGGCTCTTTTTATTCTCTGCAGTTTACCCAATGAATTCCTAAGCAGCACTTGCAGCTTCCATAGGTCCAGGTTTTTCTAACCTCTTCATAAAATACTGTTGCTTCTCTTGATTGTATTTTTGTCTGTTTTCTGAGTCTGCTCAAGGTTTGAACCTTACCCTTTAGAGCCAGTGGTTGAGACTGTACCTAGCATTCCCGTTGTGGTTTTCTGTGATATCATTAGTGGTTTTCTAGATCTGCTAGAAATACTCTGTTGATCTAGAGTTCAAAACTACATGTGGCAGGTGGGAGAAATATCTGAAAACTAGGAGAAATTTAAAACACTGAGGAATAGTAGGTATGTTCTGACTCCAAGTCCAACATGCTGAATATTCTCACCATAACTAATTCTGTCAACATCTAGGTTGGAACACTGCATTCAGTTTTATCTGCATCCTTTTGCTGAGTGCAGCACTGGTTTGCATGAGGGGCAGAGAAGGGTGGCAGCAAGATAAATCGAGGAGTTGGGGAATGTAACTGAGGTGGAAAGGCTGAAATAGCAGGGCACTGAGCTGGAGGGGCAGAGACAAGAGGAGAGAGAAATTGCCGAAGTTCTTGTCTTCGAAAAAAAGCCAGAACTCCCCTTATTGTGCCTTGGCTGGAGGACAAGAAATGGTCTTCAATCATAACACTGAAGAGTCAGGGTAGAGGTTAGGGAAAACAGTAGCAGGAGTGTGACCTGCAGTGGATTGTGTAGGGAGGTTATAGGAGCTCTGTTGCTGCCTTTGGGAAATTTTTGAGGGTAGGTCAGGCAAACACTCAGTGAAGCCACTATTGCTGATCTTACACAGGAGGCAGGGGAGGAACCAGCCAACCTGCTGAGGTAGTTCTTGGTAGTTTTCTTCTTTGATTTCTTGTTTGCTGCTGGTCATTCTCCAGCTGACCAGTAGACTCATAGCTCTCTTCTTGCTGTCTGTCAGTATCTAATCTTGCAGAAAAGCTTTACTTTCCTATTACTGACCCTGTATTTCTTGCTATTTCCCAGCCCAGGGCAGGATCCTGGTGAAATTTCAGTAATACAGGTACCTGTAGAGAAACTGATGTAAGAGGGGTGTGTTACTGCATGGAACATCTTTCCTCCTTCAGTCCTTCCTGTGCCCTGTTGCTATGTGTATTGCCCAGACAGTTCCCTGATGGTCCCTTTTCTTTTGTCTTCACAGCAGCAGCAACAGCAGCAACAGCAGCAACAACAGCAGCAGCAACAGCAGCAGCAGCAACAGCCACAGCCACCCCAGCCACAGCAGCAACCCCAGGTCTCCACAGTGCCTCAGCCACAGGCGCAGGGCCAGCCCCCAGGGCTGGGGATGCAGGCTCTTCCCCCCCAGCAGCCCATTGTGAGTGTTTGCTCAGAGGCAGACGGACACGATAGTCCAGCACAAAGCCAGCAGTGCTCCACCTGCATCCCCCCTTCCCCCTCCCCTGCACTTCCCAGGGCTCTGTGTGTGCCAAGCCTGGTGGTGTGGCTATAACGACACTTCTTTCTTTGCAGTTCCAGCGCCAGGGACTTCAGCAGACACAGCAGCAGCAGCAGACAGCTGCTCTGGTTCGACAGCTCCAGCAGCAGCTTTCCAGTAAGTCTTAGTGTTCTTAATCCTGTCTCTTGTCTCCTCCCCACTGTTTTCTGTTGTAGGTACCCTGATGTAGAAAAGCAAGGCCAAGCCAGACTGTCTGTCTGAGGCCACAAATGATGCTGACAGAGAGGTGGCATCAGGACTTAGAGCTCCTGGCCCAAGTGGACACAGTAGCTGGGCAGGCAGTGCTTGCCACCTTGTGAGCAACCTTCCACATGCTCCTGCTGCTGCATGCAGAGGGATGAGGGAGCTGCACCTTTGTAGGGACTGCCACAGAGCTGGCCTAAGAGGAGCCAGTCTGGAGCTTTAATGCATCCAGAGGTATTTCCTCTGCTGGTGCTGACCTCCAAGTGGCACAAGAAGGCTGTAATCCTGGGGTACTCACTTGTGGGTGACCCAGAGATGATGTGTTTGTGTTGTGAAGGCAGGGAGGGTGTTCTGGGAAGTCTTACTGCATGCTTGCTGTGTTTGCAGTGTTATGTGGGCCTCTGTGGCTGCCAGCACAGACAGGGTAATGTCATAGATGGTGTTCATTCTGGCACTGTATTCCGGTAATCTGCATTGAACTACTGGCTGGGGAATCTAGAAACAGAACCCAGTGTCTGTGGTGTTCCCTTCCAAATGGCCTGCTGTTTTACTGTCACCTCTCTGGCTTTTCTGCCATAAAAATGATAGACATGCTATGAAAATGCCCAGAAATGGACTGCCAGGGGTTTTGCAGTGCATTAAGTGTGAGGTTGTGCTAAATGTAATAATATGTGGAATGGGGACATGGAAATTTTGCTTACACTTGTTCCCTAAAGAAAAATTTGTCGTCCTTGTGACCAAAAAAACAACCAACCCTCCCCAGAGCAGCAGTTTTAAGTGCTGGGTTTCCCACTGGTCTGATTCAGAAACCACAAGTCTGTGTGAGTATTCCAGCCAGGACATTCAAGTACAGCAAGATTTCATATAAGAATCCAAATGTATCATAGCAGAAGAGCCATATTTTTGTGTGCTCTCTGTACAGCAAAGAGCTGGTTTACACGGGCCATGTATCAGCATGCAGCTTCCATGCTTCTTCAATGGGTTTGCATCAGTTCCATCTGGAGTTCCTATTTACAGTGTCTGGGATGGGGTGGAAAGCAGGACATAAACCAAGGGCAGCCTGTAGGAGGGGGACAAGAATACTTTGGCCCCCGAATAGACTCTGTTAGGAGACTCCAAGGTATCTCTGAATGTTCTGTTGTCCAGCAGGGTTGAGAAGGACAGCAGGCTAGCCAGGTTACACTGGTCTCTGTCTAATCTGACTTAGGATCAAGTGTGTTAATGGGGTTTCAAGAAAGAATGACAGAGTTCCATTGTAACAGGACAGTACTGAAGTATGCTATGAGCACTGTACATCACGAGACATCAATCCCAGCAGTCTGGAAGTTCATGATGTTCTTGAATACGGCTTTACTGTGTTTCCTGCCCTTTTTGTACCATCTGGCACATCTTCAGTGCGTTACTTCATTTGCACTGAGATAGTGACAGGGGCCAGGATGGTTGTCTCTGAAACCTTCAGTGGCTTTGGTTTCGGGGTGTTCCTCAGGATGGGTGTTTGACACTGGCTGAGCAGTTGTATGCCTGCAGGTGCTGTGGAATCTTATAGCCTGGTTTTTCTTTCCAAATCAGAAATAACTTATCCCCAGACTCACCCTCCCAGCTCGCTGACACCTCTCAGGGTTTTGTGATGGTGCACCAATTCCACCACAAGAGATAGGGAGATTGCTTCTGGAGGAGCTTCAGCATCAGGACTGACACATTATCTGTGTCTTCCTCAAGGAATCTGGGTCTTGACTGTGGTGCTGCCTCAAGGCTCAGAGAAATGAGCATAGCAGAAAGTGCCATAAAGGTCATACTTCATGCCTGGGATATGCTTGTCATTCTGTGCTGGTGGTGTGGGGAGAGGGATCTCTTTCCTTGAACCAGACCTTGTGACTGTCTGTCTTGACCTCAACAGATACACAGACACAGCAGAACAACAACCCGTTTGGACGCTACTGATCCGTGGCACTTCAGCCTGATCCAGGAGGCAGATGTCACTGTGGACTGCACACAGCCTCTCCAGCCTGACCCACAAGCTGGGGCTGGCCCAACCTTTGTCCTTTGGCCAGTGCTGCTGCTGCCGGTCTCACAGGGAGGTGCCAGGAAGATGGTTTTGTTGTACAGAGAAAGTTTTTACTATCCAGTTTCTACAGATGTTTATGGAGATCCCTTGTGGCTCATAGTCTCCCTCCCCACTTTAGTTTCAGTTTTTACTCAGTTTTTAGTAATTTTGTTAAAATAATGATTAAGACATTGTAAAATTTTGTATTTTATTTATACCAGATGAACCCTGTACTGTAGACATTCTTGGATGAATACAGAGAGCTTACTTTGCAAAAGAAGTGTGTACTCAGAACCTGCCTTTCCTCCTCAGCACTCCACCCAGTACAGCCCCGCAGCACCTCTACACATGATCTCTTTTCCCCAATAGAACTAATGTATACCTTTTCAGCTTTTGTGAATGGCTAAGAGTTTGTCTTGGGAAAGAAAGCCCTTCGTCCATGTTTGTTTCATGAGCTGGTGTTCATGCACTTGCAAGGCTTTGCATGTCCTAGAGTTTTACTAGTGGCATGTTCCACCAGGACAGAGGCACAAAGCAAAGAGGGACTTGCATTGCAGGATAGTCTGGAGCCCTGACAAGCCCCAGCTTCCCGGGCACAGCAGGTACTGAGGCTCAGGTTGGTAACTCTGCAGTCTAGGAGGAGCTGCAGGCCAAATGTGCTCACAGTACTTTTTTCACAGCAGTTTTGCTGATAAGCACCAAAGCTCCTCTGTTCACTCCTTCCTGACAGCCACAGTGCTTTGGATGGGTAACATGCTGCATTCTCAAGTTTTGACCTGACTAATGCAGCATGCTGGCATGGAGTCATACCTCTGTCTCTATAGCAGCCTGCTCTCTCTTAGTGCTCTCTGTTCCTGCTGTCTCTTGGAATCTGGAAACCACCTTTCTTCTCTCTTTGGTTGTTCTTCAGTGATTTGCTTATGGACCATTTGACCTGTGGTTTCCCTTGTAGCTTTTCTTAACCAATATTGTCTTCTGTCCCATCTGTGTGGGATAAGGTGATGTTCACAGGGACTTCAGGAAAAATTACTCTTGATCTTAATATGAGGGCACATAACAGTTTTGTAGGGTAGGCCATAGTAAGAAGGCAAGTTTAGAGAGTGGAGAGGAAGGAGGGATGCTGAGGCCCTCAGGCTCGTGTGCTAACAGATGTGCTTCTGTCTGCTGCCCCAAGCATTGGATCTGCTCATCTCACACTGCATGTCCCCTCTATCTCTGTAGGCTCCTGCCACCTTATTGCAGGTGGGGTAGATGTTGCTGGCCAGGCCTGATGGAGATGGGCACTCTCCCTGTTCAGGAGAGGTGTGCAGGGCTCCTTCCTCTGTGCAACCCTGCTTGTCCCCTTCTGTAAGGATCAGGCTGGGGAGCATCCAGGAGCTGGCTGTGAGGACAAGGGGCTCTGCTTTCTTGCAGCCTGTGCTGGGTTCCCCAGGAAATGGAAGCCCTGCTCACTGCTCTGGAGGAGGGCTGGGCTGGGCAGGACTGCCTGGGCAAGTAGAGCCCACTCTGGGCAAGCTGGGCACTGGCTCAGGCCAGAACAAGCCCCTTTTACTGGTGTGTGCAGCCAGGGCTTGCAGCTCCCTCCTTGGCAGCCCTGGGCGGCAGCTGGATATGTGCCAAGTGGCATCTGCATCCACACGGTGTCTGCATCCATGCAGTGACAGAGGTGGGAGGAGGAGGGCTCTGCAGGCAGCACCCAGCACCGGAGTGGGGTGTCAGGAGGCAGCACAGCTCTCGGCAGGGATGCTGGAGAGAACAGAGTCGGGTGCTGCCCTCCTGCTTTGTGTCTGGTGAAAGCACCCCAGGCCTGCTCAGCCTCCCTTGGGGAAAGGGGGATGACTTGTCCCTGCCTGGGGCTTGGTGCCAGTGTGGGGTGAGCAGGGCTCCAGAGCTCCATTGTGGTGGCAGACCCAGGGCTCCCAGTCTCCAAGACCCTCTGGCTGCCAGAGGTTTCCAGAGAGGGCAGGAGGCTGCAGCATGCTGTGAGACTGGGCACCTTGGGAGCTGTGTTCTGCCCATGCTGGCTGCATGCCTTGGAGCTGCTGTTGCTGTGCTGCACATTAGCAAAGAGCAGCTGCAGCTTTCAGCAGGTCTGATGGGTTCCAACCCTCCTTCTCCTCTATATGCTGCTTGTGAAAGCCGGAGGTGACTGGGGCCAGGGGGGTTCATTAGATGCTGCCCATTGAGTAATGCAAGCAGCTGCCTTGCTGTGATCACTGGTCCGGGATGGCAGTGTTTGGTGCTAGTTCCCCAGGGCGGAGGGGCAGCCCCAAGGGGTGCCTGGGCAGGGTCCATAAGCAGCGTGGGTCCAGGGTGCGGGATGAGAAAGCTCAGACCTGTTCTGCAGCAGGGAGAAGGTTCTGAGGCTACCTAAGCCCAACCAGAGCAGGGTACTGGGGATCTCGCTGCGGCTGGATGTTCAGCAGCTCAGTGGGTGTGCTGGGGACACGGGAGCACTGGAATAGGTGCCTGCCCTCTGCATGCTGCCTCATGAGTAACTTAAACTGGAAGCGGTGGCTGCTCTGCAGAGCCTGGGTAGGGTCTGGGTTGCAGCTCTGCCAGCAGGAGCGAGGCAGAGCTCAGCGCCCCTCGTCGGGATTGAAGGAGGTGGAGGTGTCTGCTGGTAACTGCATGTCCTCTTTGATCAGGCATCGCAGCTGCCTCTGTCATGGCTATAGCAGAGAGATGCAGAGACCAGACGCATCCAGCAGGACTCGGATCCATGCCCTGTTTCAAATGATTTCTAATCCCATCAGGGAGCACTGGAGCAGAGGTAGCCCCGCCATGGGCTGAGGCAGGCTGGAGGAGAGGCGGCTCCTGCCAGTAGGCTGTGAGCGAAGGGAAGACATTCCCCGCAGGGGAAAGGGAAATGACCACAGGTGCTGGGTCCTGCTGCACCGGTGCTGCTGGGGCCTGTGGGGCTGTGGCTGCTGAGCCCACAGCCCTGTGCGTGGCGGGGGGGGGGAGGGAGAAGGGAGTGGGACAGACACCTTTGGCTGGCCCCAGGGCTGAGGCTGGGATGGGNGGGGGCTGGGGCTGCGGAGCCCCCGGCCCGGGGGGGGGGGGGGGGGGGGAGGGAGAAGGGAGTGGGACAGACACCTTTGGCTGGCCCCAGGGCTGAGGCTGGGATGGGACATCCCTTACTATGACCTGGACAATCCTCTCTGAAACAGCTAGGCGCTGCAGAGCAGTGGTAGAGCCTGGGGCTGCTCTCCTGTCATGGCTCCGGAAGGTGTGGGATGCTGCGGGCGCAGACAGGTGCACCGGGCTACAGAGCCTGGAACTAAGCGGGACGGGAGGGCAGGGCCCATACAGAGGAGCGAGGGGTGGGGGGTGGGGGTACAGGCTGCAGCGGGGCAGGATTCTGAAATCCTGTGGTGGTGCAGGATGCCGGGGTGGTGCGCGATGGCGGGTGGAGATTCCCGGGGCGCTGCAGGATGCCCGGGTAGCAGAGGTTGCCGCCGCGGGGATGCTCCTACAGACGGGGTCGTTCGCCAGGGATGCTGCGCGCCCCTGGGTGTGCGGGTGTCCGGTCGGGACGGGGGGGGTCACGGTGGCCGGCGGGTGCCCGGGGGCTGCGGGGCCGGAGCCGCCGGCAGCGAAGGGGTGCCGCGGCACGGCCCCGCCCCCGCCCGCCCCCGCGTGCACGCTCCGCGCGCTCCCGCTGCCGAGGCCGGCCGGACCGAGAGGGGCGCGGAGCAGCCGCTGCCGCCACCGGCATGGCCCAGCCCCGGCAGCCCCGGCGGTGAGTGCGCCAGAGCCGGCCCGGCCCGCACCGCGGTGGCCCCGGCGGGGGGAAGGGGTCGGCCCCGATGCGCGGTGGTCTGGGGCTGGCCGCCGCGGAGGTGATGGGGTCCAGGGAGGGCGGGTGGCCGCGGACCGGTGCCGGTGTAGGGGCGTCGGGATCAGGGCTGGGCATCGGGGCGGGAGTCACCGGGTGGTGCCGAGCGCGGCGGCGGGTACCGGCGGGGGTTAACGGGGCCGGATGAGCGGCCGCGGCGAGCCGGCGGGTTGCCATGGCGACGCGCTGAAAGGGGGATTGTGCGCCCGCCTCGGCTGCGCGGCCCCGGCCCGGCGCGGCCCCGGCTGGCCCCGTTCCCTGCGGAGCAGCCGCTGTCCCAGCGCTGGTGTTCCCGCTCCGGCGCCGTGCGCGGTGGTTATTTGGGGTGTAAGGATGCGCCGGGTACTGTCCGGCATGAGGCTGCCGTCGTGAGCATCCCCTGGTCAAGGGCAGGCAGGAGATCCCCGTGGCTTAGATTAGTGGCCATGGTATGAGAAATTACATTGGGCTTCTGGAGCATGGGGAATGACATTGGTAGCCGGGCTCCTGGAGCTGAAGGGCATCATTCCCTGCCTCTTTCTTGGGCAGTTAGCCAGGCTGAAGGCAAGCTCAGAGGCAATTGGGCTCTACCGTGCTGGTGGTGCTGATCCCCGGGCCATGTGGTGGGTCAGGCTTATGATGCTGAGTTGCTGGTGGCTCCATTGATTCTCACTGAGGTTTGCCTGAGTTTGGCTCCATTGTGCTCAAAGCCATGGAGCAGGACAGTGTGGTGGGTGATGATCAGCACCGGGGCCTGCCCATGCCTAGCTCTGTTGTCAGTACAGGTGAGGAGAAGTGAGGAGGGATGCAAGACCTTTGGCCAGACAGTCTGTTTCTGGATTATGACCTCCCAAATGATAGCATCTCCTGGTGCTTCCACTGGCAGCCCTTTGCAAGGCCACGGGCCTCCTCTGAAGTGGTGACTCTGCCATGGAATCCCTGTGGCACTGGAATTCTCTTTTTGTCTTTTGTGGGTGCCTCATTTGATGCCATAGGTGAGGGCAGAGGGGCTGGAGGTGCCCTTATGGCCAGGCTGAAAGACCCAGCTCCCCTCTAGCCCCTGCATTGGCCACGCTTTGTGTCAGCCTGGTGGGACCTTCCTTCCTCTGAAAACCAGGGTGGAATAGTGGGGCATGTGCAGCTGCACAAGGGGTAGATCTGTCCTCGGGAGGCTGCAGGGTACCAAGGCAGGGGTGATACACCTGAGCACCTGTGCCAGCCCTGAGGTCCCTCCTCCCATTCACAGGCTGCAGGTAGCCACCCCCAGAGCTGGTGTCTGCAGAATGGTGACGGGCTGACATTTAGAGGTCACACTGAGCACAGTGCATGTGTTTGCTTCATTTGCATTCGCTGTTAGCCCAGCTCGAGGCTTTGCCGCTCACATGTGCAGTTGCCATGGTTACGTGTGCGGCCAGGATGTGGAGTTGGGTTGGACACCTGCAAACACACAGCTCAACCTCGGAGCACCGGGGCATAGGCTGACGCAGCCGAGACGCAGGGCAGCCCTTGCACCCTCCCGTGCTGAGAAGCTGCACAGCCCATATCAGCATGGTCTGCCTGTGCCTTGCACAGCCTCAGTCACCCAGGCTCAGCACAGCAATGGCTGAATGTGAATCCAGGGCAGTGCTCTGGAAGAGGAAGGTTGAGTCCATGCCAAACCTGTTGCTCTGGACCTTCCACTCGGGTCTGTCTCTTTCCCAGACCCCATGTAAAGGCTCTTCTCCCAGAGGGCTGAGCACGTGCTCAGGAGCTGGGCAGTGCTGGTATCGCAGTCCAGGCCGGCTGCGCCTTGCCCAAGGGCAGGGGCCTGCTGAGACTTCAGAAGGCAGCATGAGAATTGGCAGACCGCTGCACCAAGGCTCCAGCTGAGGTGGCTGCATCTCCCCAGGCTCTCTGTGGGGTCTGCTGCAGGTGCTCAGGTCCAGTACAGGCAGGATCTGGGTACATTTTGACCATGATCACACTGAGTCCATGAGAGAGAACAAGGACAGAGTGAGTGCCAAAATCCTCTGGCAGGTCCACGTTGGCCTTGTCTTTATGTCAAGGGAGGAGGAGTTTTAGGACAGCAAGTATGGAAGGCACCTTGAGGTGATCGAATCTCTAAGCTCCATCTAAACCATCCCTGAGCAACATCAACTCAACTAGCTCTTAAACCTCCCCCACCACAGCAGCTCTCTTGCTTCCCAAGCAGTTTGCTGCTGTCTTCCCATATCCTTCCTGCTAGGAGCTGCTACTTTGCAGCAAGTGGAGGAGAATGAAAGTCCTTTTTGCTCTCCAGGAGCAACTGTGACCTCAGACAGACCAGTGTGGGGTAACTGGTGGCAGCTAGAGGAATTCGGGAACAGGAGGAGGGTGGGAAGTGGTGGGGATGCAGAGCATGTGTCTAAGCATGAGCTGTGGTGCAGCCATGCAGGAGGCTGTGAAATCTCATAGCAGTGCATGAAGGGGCTGAGGAGCTGCTGTCCTGGGGCTGTGCAGTGTGGGCAGAGGAATGGGGCAGGGACAGCTTGGCTCTGTCCCTAGAGCTTTTGGTGCCATTCTGGTGGGACAGTTTTTTGCTCTCTGCAGGATCCCAGACAGAGATTTCTCCCTTGATGGTCTGTGGTTTTTGGCTGCAGCTGACAGGGAGTTTCAAAAGATGCTTCTTAAGCAGGGTTTGGTGTTTGTATTCAAGAGGGTCTTGGATCTGCATGAGGGAGGGTGAGGGTACATCAGCAGAAGGAGATGGGTTGGATCGTGGTGCTGGGCTGCTCAGAGCTGTCATAGCTCAGTGGTGCTGCATGGTGGAGGGGATGCTGTGGTGGTCTCCTAACATGGCCCCGTAGCTGGGGCTGTGCCCAGCACCTTGTGCCGGCCTTGGCAGCACCGCAGCGCATGTGAGGGGAATGAAGAACAGGTCTTGCAATTGCCAGTGTTGGCAGCGCGACCCCACGTCATTCACATCCTGCAGTGAGCCTGACTGCGGGGTCATGGGGAGAAGTAGGAGCAGTGGGAAGACAAGGGGGCTTCTGGCTGTGGCTGCCGGCTGTGTGCACTCCTGGAAGCTTTCCTTGGTTGGGAGGAGATGTGCTGCTTGTCTGGAGGCTTCTCTGGGCTCAGTAGCGATCTGTATTGCAGCCCTTGATGGAACCTGTGCGCCTGTTTAGTCCTGCAGTTGTGTGGGGAAGCTCTGCCCTTGCACTGTGCTCCTTTTGCCGTGCTGTCTGACGGCATCAGGGCAGGGAGGGGGGGGTGTCACAGTGTCTGTGAGCAAGACTTCACGCTGGGGAGCTCTGTTTGGGCTGAGGCAGCCCTGGCAAGGAGCTCAGGGGATCGCTGGAGAAGAAGCCTCATTCCTGATGCTGCAAAACGCACAACAGGGGAGTCAGCCTGTTCTTTCACAGTGCGCCCCGGGGAGCGTGCCCTGGAGGAGCCGTGGCTCTGTCAAAGGCCGCAGGGTCACCATGGCCATGCCAGAGGGGCTGGGGCAAAGGCTGGTGAGTGTTACAGCACTCACACTGTGAGAGCAGCGCTGGGTCTGGGCCAGGGCTCTCTTGAGGGTGAGGATGGTTGGCAGAGGAAGGCTTCTAACACGGGCTTGGGGAGGGGGCTGCTGTGAATGGCCTTCGGTGTGTGATGTGGCTGCAGGGACTTTTCTTCCATTAAGCATTCATCAGCTGCTGCTCTACAGGAGTGGGAGAAGAAGGTCAAGTCTGTAGAGTAGCCAAAACATCTGCATGCCACTCACCATGGAGGTGGCCTTGTCCATGTCCTGGTGCTGGCACCAGGGCTAAAGGAGTTGTGGAGGTGAGTCTGAGTCCGGCTGCCTTCACACCCTTCCTCTACCCCTACATGACTCCAGGCACCAGTGAGCAACTTGAGGAATCATGGGACAGTGATGGAGGAGAAGAGGAACAGTTGCTCTGTGTGTCTACCTCTAGAGCTGCCCAGGGGAGCACTGGAGAGCCGTGTTGACATCCTTGTGCAGTCAGATGCCTGGAATTTGCAGCAGGAATGGTCAGAGGTCTGATGGTCCCTGTGCAAAATGGTTAAAGAAGGCAGGGTTCTTAAAACTGGAAAAGAAAGAGCAGAAGATGAATAAAGTATGTCTACAGGAGACCATGAGAGAAGGCATGGAGGTTAAGTGTTCACTGATTCCTTCTATGCAAGTACAAGGTCACATCAAATAAAGCTGGCAGGAGGTGCTGAACAGGAGGAGGGGCATTGCCTCTTGCAGATGTGCTGTCAAACTGCAGAAGTCCTCAGAACAAGGTGTTGTGAGCAGCGAAACCTTACATGGGTTCCAGGGGAAACAGGATGAATTAAGGAAGGACAAGAGGTTCCCTCAGAACCAAGAAATACACCAAGATGTACCTCTGACTGCTGAACTGCAAAGTGTTCATGGGTCTGAGTACTGTCCAGAAAGTACACAGGGCAAGGGGGGCCCTTGGTTGGAGCTGTTAGTTTCATAGCATTGCGTCTACCAGCAAGGGTGGAGCCGGAAGGGAGCACTGGGCTTTGGTGAAGAAGGATGGGCTTATCCTCGTCCATCTCTTGTGCTCCTCTGCTTGGCACAGAGTGACAGATTCCTGCTCAGTCCCACTTATTCAGCACAGAATGCTCTCCCCATGTGATGGAGGTGCAGCTGGTTGTGCTAAGCACCAGTCCTCTGTCTTGGCATCACAGCACCCTTTGCTGGAGACTTCTGATGGAATCTTGTCCTCTGAAAAACTGCTAATTCAGTTGGTTTGAAAATCATAGAATTGGTATCATAGAATAGTCTGGCTTGGAACGTATCTTCAGTGGTCATCCAGACCAACCCCTGCCATGAGCAGGGACATCTTCAACTAGACCAGGTTGCTCAAATCACATCCAGCCTGGCCTGCAATGTCTACAGGGATGATGCATCTGGATGCCAATATCCCTTCCCTCCTGTCTCACCTGGCAGTTCTGCCTCCTCCTGATCCCTGGCCGCAGGACACACACCCAACATGCTGGCAGCAGAGCTGGAATCTCATCCCGGCATTGTCCCAGTTCTCTGAGGGATTGCCAGGGATCTGATTTTCATCTCTTTTCAGTTCCCTGGCTCTGCCGGTTCTCACACACATCAGGGAATATCAGTATAGGGTTTGTTCCTGGGTTTATGCCCAGATGAGAAAAACCTCACATCCTGCTACCAGTGAGGGTCCAGTTCAGCCTTACCTGGGGTATACATGTGGTGCCACAAGGGTATACCACAGCTCTTCAGGCAGTGCAGAGACAGCAGAGAGGCTTGGTTTGGGAGTGATTTGCTTCTTGTGAGAGAAGTAGACTTGGAGAAGAGGATGCAGAGGTGAGCTATGGATCTAGTGGTCACCAGTGGGACAGTAGTGAGAATGGGGCAGCAGGATGAGGAAAAGCAAGGTTGAAGCTCATAAAGGAGACACTCTTTCCCATTGTCATGACTTCCAGGAGGATCCTGTCTGCGAGGGCTGAGAGAAGTATCCCATAAGCACTGTGACGTCCTTGCAACCACAAAACCCACATCTGCCCTTTGCAAGCAGCCATAAGAAACAGATCCTGTGCCTCAAGATAGAAATTATCTCTGTTGTTGTCATAGTATCTCAGACTGGTTTGGGTTGGAAGGGACCTTGAATGCCCATCCAGCTCCAACCCTTGCCATGGCCAGGGACACCTTCCACTGGAGCAGCTTGCTCCAAGCCCCTGTGTCCAACCTGGCCTTGAGCACTGCCAGGGATGGGGCAGCCACAGCTTCTCTGGGCACCCTGTGCCAGTGCCTCAGTACCCTCACAGGGAAGAATTTGTGCCTAGCCTCATTGCCATTTGGTCTCTGTTGCTGCTGAGCTGCCTTGATGAGGATCTAAGGTTGCAGATTTGGGCATGGAGCTGCTGTACTTGGATGCTCATGACTATAAGGTCTTTGTAACAAAAACCTCCTCCCCTGTCCATGGGGAGCAATGCTTCAAAAGTGGGCATCTGCTGAGGCTGAGCTGTGCTCAGGGAGCTCTGAGAAGAAGCAGGGAGCACAGGAGCTGCCTTGGCACTGGGGCTGTCTTCCCTTGGCATTGCTGGTACTTGCAGCCTGCTCATATGTGCTGCTTCATCCTGGTCTGCTCCCTCTGGAGAGACAGGGCATCTCCAGGCTGCTCCAGCAGCCTTTGCACTAAAACACAGCAAAGAATTTTTTCCCAGAGATTTTAGGCTTCCTGCCTTTTTTTATGCTTGAAGATGGAAAGTGTGGGAGGAGAAAGGTACAAGAGAAAATAGAGAATAAACTGGGATTAAATCTGAACAGGCAACCATCCTAGCTGCTGGCTTGCCCAACTTCCAGTTCTTAGCAAACGCAGGTTGCATGAGAAAAAGTCAGACTCTGTAGAGCTGCCCTGGCTGCAGCTGAGCCCCAGCCTGAGGGGTTTCCATGGTCTTCTGCTCAGTCATGCCAGCTCTGGTTTCAGTTTGGGAATGTGAGCAGCCAATGGCTTTTGCTGAGGGCGGGCTTCCCTGCTTGAGCAAGCTGCTTCTCTTAGTTGAGTAGAGGCTGTTGCGGGCTTCAGCTGAACCATCTAACTGCATGTGTCCAAGGTGACAAGAGGGTTGTGGACCTGCTCAAACAAGTCTAGAGGAGGCCATGGAGATGCTGCGAGGGCTGGAGCAGCTCTGCTCTAGAGCCAGGCTGAGAGAGCTGGACTGGGTCAGCCTGGAGAAGAGAAGGCTCCTGAAGGGGAGACCTGAGAGCAACTCCAGTGCCTAAAGGGGCTGCAGGAAACCTGGAGAGAGGCTTGGGACAAGGGCCTGTAGGGACAGGCCAAGGGGAATGGCTTTAAGCTGCCAGAACAGGGGAGACTGAGATGAGCTCTTAGGCAGAAGCTGTTCCCTGTGAGGGTGCTGAGGCGCTGGCACAGGGTGCCCAGAGAAGCTGTGGCTGCCCCATCGCTGGCAGTGTTCAAGGCCAGGTTGGACACAGGGGCTTGGAGCAAGCTGCTCCAGTGGAAGGTGTCCCTGCCCTTGGCAGGGGTTGGAGCTGGATGAGCATTTAAGGTCTCTTCTAACCCAAACCAGGCTGGTATTCCATGACACCACATCTGTCCAGGCTGCCAGCAATATGCACAACCTGTGACAACAGTGATACCAGGCTGTGACACTCTATGAACTCCTTAGGTTGTGCACTGGAGTGTTTCCACAGTGTGTTTCCAGAGCTCCTAGGGAAGTCTTTAGGGTTTCTGGAGAATCCAGCAGCTCCAGGACAGGGTTTTCCCTTGCCCAGATGCAGATGGGCATTTTTGGATGCTGTGCCAGCAGCGCGTGCAGGTGGCCTCTGTGCCAGCAGGCCCGGGGCTGCTCTTGCCCTGGTGTTGCCCTGAGCCTGGAGGGTGCTGCCAGCCCCGCCGCAGCTCTGCCGTGGGCTGGTGCCGCCCGTGCAGGGTCGTACCTTTCCCCTGGGTCTCCTCCCCACCCCCAGCCATTATCCTTGGTGCCGGCGCTCAGCCGAGAGGTGGGGTGAGGGGTGAGAGAGATGCGGAGCGGGAGGGCGGCGGCGCCAGCCCCTTGCCTTGCTCGGGAGCACGCGCGTGTGGAGCTCCGTTTGCGGACGAGCCGCAGCCGGCCGGGAGCGCCCGCCCCGGGCTCTGCCGGAGCCAGGCGGTGCCGGCGCGCACCGCGGGTGCTGCCCGCGGGGCTTGCAGGGGCTGACGTCAGCCCGGAGGAGCAGCGGGAGCTGCAGGACGCGGCCGCCTCACGCTGTGTCACGGCGGCTCTGCGCGGGCAGCCCCGGCGGGAGGCTCTGCCCCTGGCCCTGCGCGGGAGAGGGGCATGGCACGGCTGGAAGCAGAGGGACGCGGCGCGCTGCCACCAGCAGCTCGCTGAGGATGGGTGTTGTGGGTGGAGAAGTCCGTGGTGCTTCCAGCAGCAATAGCGTGTTCCCACCTCCACGTTCAGGTCTTCCCTTCCTGATGTTTCCAGTGACTCCCGCCTGCCTGTGGGAGGAAGAGGAAAAGGGTGTTACAGCATTAGCAAATACAGCTCGCCCTGGCCTGTGCTCTGCATGCACTGCTACCGATTGTCACAGTTCCCCTTCTCCTGTCCCAGTCCAGAGCCTTTTGGGTCTGAGTGCTTTGCCCAGAGCAGCTCTCTGTGGAGATGAAGACACCAGTGCTGTGAGGAGGGGAGGATGGTCACCCGGGCCAGCCACAGCAGAGCTGGGACTGAGCAGTGCCCTGGTCCTTGGTGGTGGCTGCCACTGGGGCTGTGTCCCCAGGCATGCTGCAGTGCCATGGAGTGGTGGGTCACTGAAAGAGACACCAGAGTGATGACGACAAAAGGATTGCTCTGTCTGAATGTTGCTTGCTGGACAGAGGAAGTGCTGCTCCCATGTCCCTGCTTGGCTCTTGCAACATGGTCAGAAAATCATGTCTGGCCTTTGGTCAAGGCCACTGACACTAACACGCAATTCAGCAGTTTGTGTCGGGGGGGTGTGCTGGGGCACTTGCCTCTCCAACTAGGGTGATGGGCTTAGGCTCATCTGGGGCATCTCATGGGCACAGGACAGGATCTGCAGCTCTCCTAGCTGTGGGAAACAAGGGATGTTCCATCCTGGGCTCTGGGTGCATGGATCTGCATGGAACCTGTCTGCAAGTAGGGACTGTTGTAACAGGACAGAAGTGGTATAGATGGTGGAGGTGATGCTATCTCAAACATCTCCTAGGACAGCTTTCCTGAGCATTGTCACTGCTGACTCTGCAGTGAGGAAATGATTTAGTGCTGGACTGCAATGCTTGGACATTCAAGTACTGTAAGGGAACATGCGTGTCCCTTCTGTCCATGCTGTGACCTGGAGGGGTGGCTCTGTCAGGGTGGCCCATACCACATGCATGGGGATTTGCTGTCCCCACAGAGCCACCCTGCTTCATGGACTTGGTAGCTGTGTTGGTGTCACATGGCACCAGATGGGGTGGTAATGGGTGATACAGGAAGGTGGTGCTTATATACCAGCAGATAACTTGTAAACTTATCTTGGTACAGGAAAACTGATTATGTTGTGTTTCAGCTTCTGTGGAAAAGTTCATTCCCTCTTGTCTCCAGTCATTCTCCACATATCTGCTCTTTGCCCTGGGTTTCATTACCTTTAGCCCGAGTCGTCTTTATGACCTGGTTTACAACTCTGCCAAGCAAAACTTTGCTCAGCTCATGAGGAGTGGTGGGCAGAATGAAGTGTGAGCCAGAAATAGGTTTTGGGGCAGGTGCTGGTAAAGGAAACAATCAGTTTTCAACTCTGCTGCTGGAACCAGAGGTTCTTACAGCCATGGTCTGGATTACAGCCTGTGATTAAGCAGTTTTTGCTTCCTAACTGAGTCAGCAAAACTGAAACATTGACAACTTATCTTGGGCGTAGCTGTTCCCATTCAAGGCACTCTTGGGTTTTGTTGCCCACCCTCTCCAGTCACATTTGCAGGAAGTCTCTGTATTTTAAGCTGCAGTGGGTTCCTCTGTGCCCAGCCCACCTCCTTACATTTATAGAGCCTCCTCCAGGCCATGCTGGTCCACGGAAAGCATTGGCTGTGCACACACTCAGCCTGCCTGCAGCCATCACTGCTTTCCCATCTTTCCTGGGTTCATGCAGAAGGCATCTTGACCCCTTATAAGCACAGGTGGTGGTACAGGTAGGACAAAGCTTTGTGCAAATTGCCCGTGGCCCAGTTGGTTGGAGGACATCCATGTCCTTTGCAAGACCGGGTTTCCAGAAAGGAGCTTGAGGGACTGCGGTATAAGAGAGTTTTGTGAAAAACATTCTATCAGCAGCTGGGTTACATTTTTGTTTCTCTGTTTGGGGTCTTTCAGAAATGGGGATGTCATTGCACTGAGCCAGGCTCTTTGGGTCACTGAAGTCTCCTTTTTTTATTACATTTCAAACCTGCTTTTTCTAACATGAGAAATGTGAAGGTGTTTGGACTCAGAGTTTCAGAAGCTTGTTTCTCTGAAGAGCTGTGTGATTGTGTAATTGCTCCCTACTGTGGTTCAGTCATAATGATCCAATTTAATTTAAACATCCGTGCCCATGGTAGTTTCTGGAGCAGTTGTTTGGGAGAGGATGTAGGAGCCATGACTCTGGCAGATGTGAGGGGGATGGTGATTAGCAGCTGGGATAATGTCACAGCACGGCTTGCCAAAGCTGGAGAAGGAAGTGAAGGAATGCTGCTTTGTGCAGACAGCTCTCATTGCTGGGTGAGCTTTACACTCCAGTTGCTAGCTGTGGAGTGTTGATCTTGGATTTGTGAGTGAGCTTATATCGCCTTATACTAGGTGCTGGTTGCTTGTTTGTGATATTATGGAGAGCAAGCAAGTTGTCTTGGCATGAAGTCTGTGCTGGTGCCAAGGGCTTGCTGAAAGCAGATTGTCTGTCAGTTCATTCCTGAATAGATGTCTGGAAATTCCAGGGTTCTACGCTTTTGCGTTGTCAGTCACCTGCCCGCGCAAAGTGACTGCTGCAGGAATCCTGCCATTTATGAAGTGCCGTTTCCTCTAGGTTAGAATATTTCAGTTGGAAGTGACCTAAAATGATCATCTAACCCAACTGCCTGATCCACTTAGGGCTGACCAGAAGTTAGAGCAAAATTACTAAGGGCATTGTCCAAATGCTCCTCAAAAACTGGCAGGCTTGGAGGGCACCAATCTCCTCTCTAGGAAGCCTGTTCCAGTGTTTAACCACTCTCTCTGTGAAGGGATGGTCACACACTGATGTCTGGTCTAAACGTCCCCTGGCACAGCTTTGAGCCATTCACACATGTCACCTCACTGGATCCCAGGGGGAAGAGGTCAGCACTTCTTCTCCATCTCCTCAGGAAGCTGCAGACAGCGATGACGTGGTCTCTAGTCTAGCCGAGAAGATGCAGCTTGCCCGGCAGCTATCCTTGCCTGTCCCGCCTTTCCTCAGGCTGGAGCTCGAGAAAGGCCGGGCGCTGTCGCTGGAGGCGCTGGGTGCCGTGTGGCCGGGCTGGGGAACCGGCACGTCCCGGGCGCGGCGTGGCGCGGTGCTGAACGGACAGCTCCCTCCGCCTCCGCCGCGGGTGGGACCGGGGGCAGCGGGCAGCGGGCGCCTGGTGATCGGTCCTGCCAGGCCAGACCAGGCACGGTCAGGCTGGAATAGAGCGATGCCCATGTCCAGCTGTTCCAGCGACCCCTCGCATGGCTTCTGGAGTCTCCTTCAGAGCTCTCTGATCTTCCAGGCTGGGTCAGGCTCTCTTTGAAACAGACTGGTTCGGGTTGGAAATGACCTTAAAGCTCCTCCAGCTCCAACCCCTGCCGCAGGCAGGGAAACTTCCCACTGGAGCAGCTTGCACCAAGCCCCATCCAGCCTGGCCTTGAACACTCCCAGGGACGGGGCAGCCACAGCTTCTCTGGGCAATCTATGCCAGTGTCTCAACACCTCTTCCTTTGCTGCCTGCTGTTCTGGCTGGGGAACAGCTGTGTGTCTGACCATGCCAGGGCCAGGGGACTGTGTTTGCTGTTTAGACAGTGGTTCTCATTAACCTCTGCCCTCACAGGGGAGCATTTGTAAAATGGAAACTATGCAAACAGCAGGGTGAAGGAGGGAAGAGCTGCTGCCATTTCTTCATGCTGGAGTCAGGGAAGCTGTAACTTGAGATAATCCAGATTATTTCTATCCAGAGCGTGGCACTAAATGGCCTACTTCCAGCAGTTATCCCTGAACCATGTGGAAACCCGGCAGCCCACCAAGAGGCTGCTGCCACTGCTGCTACTGATAGGTAGGGACCTGTCCTGGCAGAGCTTCTTGCTCACACAGCAGCTGCTGGCTGTTCCATGTGGCCCTGGGAAGCAGTGAGTGGGAAGGTCAGTCAAAATCTAGACCAGCTCAAGGGGAGCATGGAGCCCACTCCAAAAGAGCCCAGGTTTCAAGCACAGTTGTCCTGGGGGGTCCTTTATAGAGGCCACCCTCTGCTTGCACTGGCAGGATTGGGTGTTGACCCCAATACTGTCCCCGTTGCAGTGCTCACTGGCTGTCCTTCAGCAACATTGCCAGTCTCAGCTCAGTGACACTGGGAAACCTCCTGCATTTTGGGGGCTTTTGGTGCTAAACAGGAGTTGGAAATGAGCCAGGCTATCTCACCTGTGGGGTAGTGTGCCTTCTGGAGCCGGGCATCAAGCAGTGTGCTGGCATTCAACACCAAAACTGCCTGGAAAGGCTGAAATGCAGGCAAGAGAAAGGTCTATCTTGCCCCTGGTGTCCTTCTCAAGGCAGGCTTGGCTCCTTCATGAAGGAATTTTTAAAGGCCCCGGAGCAAATGGGCATAGGCCGTATTGCAGCAGGAGGCCATTGGCACCACAGCAGAAGTGGCACTTGAAATGTCTGTTTCTAGAGATTTTGGTAACATTCTTCTGCTCTGAATGGGAGCTCTCGAGGATCTTGGCACGTGTCTGGGAGTTGTCAAAGAGCTTCTGTCCCACATATGTTCTTGCAGCATTGAGGAACTTAACTGACACTTCTCACGTGGTCTCTCATCCTCTCCCCAGGGCAAAGGATGTGCAGTGGAGTGTGTTGTAGGCTTCTGACATCCAGCTTACTTTGAATATTGGTGGTGCTGTGAAAGGCAAGACACAGGGGTGTTTCTTGCACTTGAAGCAAATGAGAGTGACGTTTGTGACTGTTTTAGCTTGTGTCCCATCAGAGTGACTGTGGTGCTGACTGTGATAGACATCAGGGTGCTGCAGATGTGCCTCTAGGAGAAACCTAGAGAGTGAGATGGACACCGAAGAGACCTTGGGAGACCTCTGGAAAGTGGAGAGCAGATGTGTGTGGACTCCATGGTGCTTGGAAGCCCCCTGAATGTTCTGCTTTGTCAGTGTCCTAAATGCTGAAGTCTTCATGGCTGGGGTGGCAGTAGTTTGCTCAGATGGTGACAAATGCTGACCAAATGAAGGCAGGGACAGAGCTGCCAGCCAGGGTGATGAGAAGTGTAGGAGACTAGGCTGGAGGGGACACTGAGGGCGTTGAGATGGACTTGATCCACCCATCTGCCATATAGCAACCTTTCCAGACATGCATGGGGGGCTTTAACTTGACTCTCTTACTATGAATGTAATGCTACTACCTAGCATGAAGTTCAGCTTCAGACTGTTCTGACCTTTATTCCTGTGGCCTTTACATGTTATAAACCTGTTTCCTCGGACTTGTTTAGTCTAGCCCCACTCTTCCAGCTTTTGTCCAAGGATTTTTGGTGGTCTTGCTGGCCTCCTGTGGCCTCTGTTGGTTGGTCTAAATTTTTTGGTGAGGAGAATAGTATAATTACTTGATGTGCCTTTATGAGCTGAGAGGAGGGCAAAGTAATTCATGTGTCTTTATAAACTGACTGTTTGCAATCCTACTGAATTCTCCTTTTTTTTGGTGGCAATGACGTGCTGGCTCCCACTGGACTTGTACCCCCCTGCAGCCCTTATGTCCCTCCTGGCAGAAGTGCTGCTGTCAGTTCTTCTGTGGTCTGTTGGTGCAGGTTTTTCCCTCTCAGTGACTTACATCCCTGCCCATCATCTCTCAGCCCTTTCCCCAGTCTGGTGGGAGTGTGTCAAATTCCTGCCTTGGTCTCCCGAGCGCTGGGTGTCATGTGCAGATTTTAAAACATTCTCTGTTCTGTCATTTAGCTCATTCATGGCAAAGCAGAGCAGCAGCAGCAGCAGGGCTGACCTTTCTGAAACCCCTTTTCAGTGTAACTTCAAGCCACCGGTAGCCATATATGACTGTGCACCAGCTCTGTGATGGACCTGAAGTCCTGGAAATTGCTCTCACAGTGCTGTGGGACCAGGAAACACCTGCTGTGGCATGGATAGGTAACGGGGTGGGTCAGAAAGACCCACAGAGCACAATCCATAGCACACAACCACCAGCTTCTCAAGCACTGAGCCAGGCTGCAAGCATCAGAAGCTGCAAGTCAAGACCTTGCTCTTTCAGACAGGGTGGTGGGAAGGTTTGGACCTTGCTCTCCCTGGGCAGAAAGAGGCAGAGGTTTCTCATGCTGCTTGCCAGGTGCATGTCTGTGGTGGGGTGCGTGGGCTGGCCCTTTGCTGCCTCTCACTGTGATACAACAGGGTCAGATGGTAAGCAAAGCTACAGAAGGCAGAATGGCCAAAGGGTGCTGTGGGACATCCTGTCTGCTTGCTGCTGGGAGGAAATCATCCCTCAGTGCCAGCTGGGCTGTCAGAGGTCCTGGTCTCTCCTGGATTCAGACCACGCAGAGGACAGAGCCACAGCACCAGCGTGATGAGCTTGGGGCTGGTCAGCCTGAGTGCTGAGGGGCAGGAGGCTGGAGCCTGGCAAAGGCTCCAAGGCAAGGACAGGCTGCCTACTTGCATCGCCTTGGCTGCCTGCCAGGGAAGGTGTGGATCCAGCTCGTCTGGCTGGTGTGGAGACGCCTGCCTGTGCATCTGCAAGGGAGGCTTCCAGAGGATCCCACCCGCCCAGGTTTCCATGGAGAGCGTTGAGGAGGGAGCTGTCTGGCAGACAGCGCAGCCCTGGAAATGCGGATAGAGCATTTGTTTTCCCAGGCAGATGAATAACACCCCTAACAGCCTCACTTCCTCTGCTCACCCACCGGAGCGACCTGGGATACCTGCGGTGTCTTTCTCCTGCCGGTCCCTTGCTGTGCTCTTGTCTGAGCATCCCCAGTATCTGCCCAGCCCAGCCCCGTCTCCCTTCCAGTCGGCAGGCATGGCTCCTGCTGGCGCAGCTCTGCCGGGAGCCAGCAGCCATCTTTGCTGGGGGATGCGCTTGGCTTCGCAGCTGGAGGCAAGAATGGGAGCGCTGTGGGCGGGAAGTTTCACTCCCACCTCCTGTGGGATGCGGGGGAATCACTTCCCGAACAAAATGTCCTTTCTCGGATTCCCCAGTTATTTTGCTTCGAAAGGCCAAGGACAAGCTTAAGAGCTGATGCGGCAGCAGGCAGCAATGAAAGACGCATGCCACGGCCCCTGCTGAAGGGGGCTGAGCTCTGGTTTTCATGGCACTCTGTCAATATTAAATTAAGGTTAAATTCCCATCCTAAATGTTATGTTAACATGAAGTTACAGCAGAAAGCACAGAGCACAGAACAGCAATATGAGGGTATAAGATGTGTTACAGGGGTATTGTAATCATCCCAAATGAGGCATTTGAAACACAGGGAATTCCAGATTCAGGGTTTGCGTCATGTTGGGGGTTTGTAATTGAAAAACAGTTCAAACATAGGAAGGCTTAGGGCAGCATGTCGCTGAGACTGTTTTGGATGCCTGTATTCTGTGCTTGTGGAGACAGGGGCAGATGGAGGGGAAAAGTCTTTTAGAATGATAGAACCAGATGTGGAATTGCAAGTGTTAGAGCACCACGATCTCCATTTGGGTGTTAAGGCATCATGGCTCTCCAGGGAAATGTCAGGGCTACTGGGTCCCGACTGTGCGGTTCCATATCTGGACATATTTGGCTATCACTAACGTAACTCACCTCTGTGTCTGATGCTTCACAAAGCTCATAATTGGAGACAGTTGCAAGTCCTGTAGTATCATTTTATTAAGTTAAAGATGTGTACTTGGAACTTCAATTCCATCTTAGCTTGTGGTTTTTGTCTTCAAATTTACATGGTTTCCATAAGCTAGAAGAACCATGGATGAGGATCGAGTAGCTGGGTTTTGGCTGTGTTTCATAAAGAGATTCCTCCTGGTGCCAGGTCCAGGTGGTAATGCTGGGTGCATGGCTGCTCCAGGGGCACAGGGCAGGTGGTGAATTCAACCCTGCTTTGGAGTCGCTGGGAGCTGTGGAGCAGTGCTGCCTGGTGCTGGGAAACAGCTTGGCTGGAGGAGCTGGTGGAGCAGCGATGCCCACAGCAGCGCGCGGCCACAGCCTGAGGAAGTACTCAAGTCAGGAAGCCAGCTGGTAAAGCCACCACAGGCAGGGCTGTGGTGCTCTTGCAGAGGGAAAACCAACGACAGGTCAATTGAAATGACTCTGTGGGGAATTGTGGGCACTATCATAGAGACTGGAAGCTGCCTGTAGCTTCCAGTCATACAAATTAGATATGACAGTCATTAGTAATTGGGGTTTATGCTAAACCATGGACCTTCAGCAGATCTGCGCTGGGCAGTTTGCCTTCCAGCAATGTCAGGCAGAGCAGTGGGTCTGAAGCACTTGTGAGGGCCCATGTGGGACTATTGCAGCTTTGGGGGTTCCCCAGCCATCATCGCACCCCTGGAATGTCACTGTTCGGCAAATGTAACTTCTCTGCTGCAAGGAATATTAGGTGAAGCATGGTTTTCCTCCAGAACTGAAGGCACTGTGTTGCAGGAGCAGCTCCGGCAGCAGCAAGGTAGAGCAGAGCCTGGGGTCCCTGGGTGCCGCAGCTGTATTTCTGTCCCATGGTACACCTTTTGTTTCTTAGGCTGTTTGGGGATAATGCAGTAGGGCTGTTCTCCTGCTGGGTATGTTGCTGTCACTGCCTGCTGGGGCAGGAGGAGGTAGAGCGAGACAATGGGCTGAGGGGTCAGGGGTAGAGCAGGATCAGCCCCAGCCATGATGCCACTGTGCTGTGGAGGCAGCAGTAAGTGTGACTGCTTCTCCCCATCGTTTGTACCACTCTCCTTGTCTGGCATTGCCTGTCATCCCTCCATGGCCTGTGGAGCAGTGCAGGCATGCTCGGTTGCAGGAAGCCTTGGGCAGGCTGGATGCAGCAATGTGATTTTCTGGACTGAGTGTTTCTTACTATGCTGGATTTCCAAGCCTGCCGTGTTCCCTGGGCACATCTGGAGGTCGGGCACAGCACAGGCCTGTTTTCTTAGTGGCCAGCATTGAATTGCCTGTACATGTGCAGTGCAGATCTGAGACACCCTCTGTGGTGGGATTTTTGTTTGGTTGGGTTGTTTTTCTCCTGTGGATTTTCCTTGCTGGATGAGGTGTTCTCATTCATGGAGTCCCTGCCCAGCTGAGCCTCCACCAGAGCCGCATCCCCCCATCCGCATACAGCTCTTATTTTGTGCTCCAATAATTCCAAAGCAACTCTGCTCCCTTCTGAGCTTGGGAGAGATTTACCAGATGGGCATGTAAGGATGCTCTGGGGAAGAATGGAAGTGCCCCACCACCTCTACCATCTCTCCCAGGGTAAGGACTTGTGGCTGACACAGGACAAGCATCCTCTGACCTGCTACAAAGCAGGGAGTGGGCTGCAAAGCCCGAGGCAAGGATCTTGGCCTGGGGCTGCTGCTGCTTTTGCCAAGATGGGTGAGGATGAGGGCAGCCTCTGTGGCTGCCCTGGTCTGAGTCCCTGGGGAGCAGCGCTGGTGGTGGTGGGGGCTGCACTTGCATAAACCAGAATGCAGCAGGCAGCAAGGAGGTGAAGAGCAGAGCAGTGGAAATCCACACAGCCTCCAGCAAGGACTCTCCTACACAGGAACTCTGCGTTGGTCCCCATTTGCAGCTCCCGCCTGCCCTGCCCCCTGCCTGCCCCCCTGCATGAACCCTGCCTGCCCTCCTGCCTAACCCCGTGCCTGCCCCTTCTTGCCCCCCTGCATGAACCCTGCCTGCCCCCCTGCCTAACCCCTTGCCTAATCCCGTGCCTGCCCCTGCCTGCGGCATGCGTGCCCTGCCTGCTTTTCCCCATGGGCCCAGGGAGGGGCTGCCACATCTGCTTCACACCCTGCTGACAGCCCAGTGTGGGGATGTGGGAACAGAGCTCTGCCTCCCCAGGGACTGCTTGGGTGGCCAGGAGGCAGGTGGGTAAGGAGGCTGGCACAGTGGGACAGGGGCTGTGCCCATCGCCTGAGTTATGCCTGGGTTCTCACTGCTTTGGCCAGCAGCAGGTGGAAGCAAAAAGGTGGCTGGAGAGCACATGGACAGGCCAGATGGGTGTCTGGGTAGTGATGCGTGCATCTAGTCTGCTGGTGTGTGAAGAGGGGTGGTGGCACACAGGCAGAGGAGCGATGCTGGGATGCAGCCCAGCTGAGGAGCACTGACTGCAGTGTGGGCTCAGCCTGGAGGGGAGAGGGGCCAGTGGGCAGTGCTGGGGAGCAGTGGTACCCAACAGGTTCCTAGTGTGGAAGGATGGTGCCAAGGAAGTGGTACTGTCCTGCTTATCTTCACACCTGTAACCTGCTGCTGATACCTTCCTGCAGCACCAGGGCAAGGGCACCATGCTGCTGCCCAGGGCACTGCAGTGCTCATTCAGGCAGGGCAGAGGCTGGGCTGGCTTCTGAGCACTGGGGACAGGCTCTGCAGGCAGGGACAGATGCCATCTGTGTGTCTGTACATGCTGTACTGGTGCTGCTGGGGCTGGCCTGCTCCAGAGCTGACTGCCTGGATGGTGGCAGAGCCAACAAGCACCCATGGGTGGGAGGGTCTGGCCAGGGGTCTGGCTCCTTCTCTGCGGGATCTTTTGACTTCTCCCAGAGCAAGTCTGCTGTTAATTCCCTCCATCTCCCCACAGCAGCAGCAGTGCCCCCAGGGCTGGGCCATTGGCAGGCAGGCAGCAGCAGGCAGTGGGGCAGATTTGAGGACCCATCTCCCCGTGGTCGTGCTCCCAGCTCACCCAGCAGAAGGTGTGACTCCTGACTCCTGGCTCTTCTGCTCCATCTTTTCCCAGTGGGCAAATTGGAGGCTTGGCATGACCGGGATGCTCTGAGCCTTTGCCCCAGGAGCTTCAGGCCTGGATGTTGGTGCTGCTCCTCCCGGACAATGTGGCTGATACTCTGGAGAAGCCCTCTCGTGCCCCCTGTTCTCCAAGTGCCTGAGCTGGTGGCTGGCTGGGATCTGCGCCTCGCCCTCTGGATCCTGAGCTTCACCTCAGCATTTGTTCACATGGAGGGCCAGGTCTACTCACCCACTGTCAACACGCACTATGGGAAGTTACGGGGAGTCCGTGTGCCACTGCCCAGCGAGATCCTGGGGCCCGTGGACCAGTACCTGGGGGTGCCTTATGCTGCCCCCCCCATCGGGGAGAAGAGGTTCATGCCCCCTGAGCCGCCACCATCCTGGTCGGGCATCAGGAATGCTACCCACTTCTCACCGGTCTGCCCCCAGAACATCCACAACGCTGTTCCTGAGATCATGCTGCCCATCTGGTTTACCTCCAATCTGGATATTGTAGCCACTTACATCCAGGATCCCAACGAGGACTGCCTGTATCTCAACATCTACATCCCCACGGAGGATGGTGAGTCCCGCCGGGGTGCCCGCAGGAGGGCAGGGGGGGCCGCTTTGCCCCTCCCCAGCAGTGGTTGGTCTCACCTGGGTGTTGTGTTTGAAGCATGTGGTTGTGGACCCTGCAGCATGCTGTTTGTTTAAAGCTTCCTCTAGCCATGCAGCTCGCCGCCTTGCCCTCAGCTACCATCTTCGTCTCGTTTGCTCCTCCTACTCTTCCACCACCTCCCAGCTCCCCCTCCCTCCACTTCCATGGCATTGTCACGGGTTCCTCTTTTGTGTTGCTAAATCTGAATCCGACTCTCTGACCGCAGATCCACAGAGCGACAAGCTGGTCTGTGCTCCCCAGGCGCCGAGGGCCAGGTTCTGTCTTGAGTTGGTTCGGGTTCGTCCCTCCCTGCTTCCCACCCTCCCCAGGTCCATGCGCTAGTTGTGGGTGTGGGCTGCGGCTGGGAGGAACACTCTCTGCCTCTCCCTGGGAAGGTGCTCTGGCAAGGAAGGGGCCTCGGAGCCCTTTACCGGGCCCCGGTAGCGATGGGAGTTTGGAGCACTGGCAGGCGCATCACTTGGCTGCTCCCCTTGTCTGCCGGAGGAACAGTGGTGGAGCAACGATCCTGGGGTGCCAGGGACCCACGGGCACGGTCCTGTTGGGGTGAGGCTGAGTGGGGCTGGGTGCCTCCTTGTCTAACCTTTTCCTTTGTAGGAGATCCCACCTGAACTGTAAGTAGAGGGCAGAGGAGGCAGCGCCTGCCCGTGCGCCCACCTGAGCCTCACCGCAACAGGAGCCCCCGGGGGTTTTCAGCAGTCTGGAAGGGACCTGCAGTGGGTCTGCTGCATGCAGCGGGGCAGACTGGAGGGCCAGTAGCTTATCCCAGGCCGACTGGTTCTGCTCCTCTGTCCCCGGGGCCCTTGGCCACGGGATGCATCGTGCCTTCCTTCCCGCCCAGCACGGCTGGCCCAGAGTTTTCCTCCCACGGCAAGGCTCCCTCCCCACTTCCCGCGGTCCCGGGGGTGGCGGGAGGGTGGCAGGGTGGTTGTGATTGCATGCCCACTCCCACCCGTGGAGCCTCCTGTTATTTTGTAGTATTTTATTCATTTTACAGTAAAACGGATTTCCAAGGAATGCACCCGAAAGCCCAACAAGAAAATATGTAGGAAAGGAGGTATGTAGCAAGGCGACCGGCAGAGAGGCACAGAAAGGAAAGAAAGAGAGAGCGAGAGGGTGCTTGGCTGGTCCCCAGCCGCAGCATTCTCCTCTGGCACCTCTCTGTGCCACCACCCAGACCGCGGGCCCTCCAAGCAGCCCATCCTTCTGTCCCCCACTTCCCACTCCAAGGAGCTACACAGACACTCCAGCCACCTCTGCTCCCTGGCCATGGGAGCTGGGACTGGTGCCGGCTGGGAGCACAGGTCTGGGAGCAGGTCAGAGGAGGATGCTCACATTGCTCCAGGCCTTTCAGAACAGCTTCTCTGGGGCTGAACCTTCATCCCAGTGGACCAGCAGCCTCCCAGTCCCTGGGAATGAGGGCCTCTGATGGCAGGTAGCACTTAAATGCACCCATTCCTTATGGATGCATTCTCCCTTGGGGATGTATGAACCCCCTCAGGGAAGCATGAGTGTGATAGGGGCCTTCAGACCATCCTGAGATAAGATATTACCCTGTTGCATTCCTGGTCATTTTACATCCAAATCTCCTTGGTTAAAAGCATCTCCTGGCTGCATAAATGCTACCTGCTCTAGTGGAAGGTGTCTCTGCTTGTGGCAGGGGTTGGAACTGGATGAGCTTTAAGGTCTCTTCGAACCCAGACCAGTCTGGGATTCTATGTTCTGCCTCAACTCATGGTCCTGCCAATGCTGCTCACGCTTCTGTGCTTCTGCCAACCCTGCCAGTGAGAACCTACTCTCCACCCCTGGCATAGCATACTTCCCAAGCCCCAGCCAAGCACTTCCAGCTCAGATACATCTCTGCTTTGCTTTGTCTCCATCCCCAGGGCTACATGGGGCTCATCTTACTGCACTTTGGGACAAAGGAGAAAGCTCAGCCCCTAAAGTGATCCTGTGCTCCTAGCCAGTGCTGTGGGCTGGGGAGTGGAGGCAGGCAAATGGGAGCTGGTTCCAGCCCCTTGTTGGACACAAGACTTTGCCCACCCCACCGCATGACCCCTTTACAGGCAGGGAGTGGATGGGCTGCTCTGTGTGTCCCCAGGTCAGATGTGTGGGCAAACAGCCAAGCTCTTCTGGAAGGCTCATCACAGGGAGGGGGTGTCTGGTGGGCAGGGGTTCCCTGCATCTCAGCCTCTCCCTGCACCCCTGAGGTTGGTAGGGCCGGCACAACTGGGCTTGGATGTTTGGGGAGCACTTTCCTTCCAGCCGTTTCCCTGAGGTTTGTTCCTGGATTTCTTTGCTTTGCTTTTCCTGTTGCTGCCCTGGCTATTCACACGCCATCCCTCTTGAGTGCCAAGGCTGGCCCTGAAAGGGCTGGTGCATTAGGGAGTCTCTGCACGCTGCCTCCGGAGCTGGCTGTGCCAGTGATCACCAGCCACTTCAAAGCGCTTCCTCTCCCGGCCCTCCCACCGGTTGCTGGGGCTGGCAGACCCCCTCCATCCCCAGCTCTAGGCCAGCGCCAAGGAAGCAGGGTCTGTATTACGGCTGGAGGAGGGGGGTGATATAAGACGCAGTGAAACATCTCAGGCACGCTCATCTCTTGGTTCTCCCTCCCCGTCAGCTCTGATCATGGGTAGTTTCTATGCAGCCCATCTGCAGTTGCCTCTGGTCACCTCCCTGATGTGCCCTCTGCCCCCACTGGGCTCTGCTGGCTCAGGGACCTGCAGATCTCCCGAGCCAGCCGTTTGGGAATCCAGGCATGATGTGCTTGTAATTAAAGCACCCGAACACTGACGCTGCCATTGGCTCAAACTGAGTCCCTTGTGATGAGACACAGGCTTCCCAGTCCCTCATTTGTGCATCCGTTAGTAGTGCCTGAGGTAAGGATCATGCACCTACAGTGCTGATTGTTTTGGGCTGTGTCATTTGAACATTGGCTTGCTCTGGAATATTAATGATCATTATTTGTAAGGCCACATATGGGCAGTGAATAAGCTGTCCTCTCACAGAGCAGTATTTTGGCAGTTTAAAATGCGTCAGCTCCCACCTCATTGGAGTTTTCATTATTTCTGGCACTCCTATGCTCAGCATATTCCATAGCAGCCAACGGACTGAGAATTCATCAGGATTTATCCCTTAGACAAAAAAAGCCTCCATTTCCACACCCAGTTGCCCACAGTAATTTCCTATACGGACATTTACTATGTGCCAGTCTCCTCCATGCACATTGGTCTCTTCACTGGGAGCAAAGCATGGATGGTGCCAGGGAAGCTGATAGCTCTGAGGCTCAGGTTTTCTGTGAAAATAATGCTGTCCACCTGAAGAGCACGCACATACACACGGTACAGAACCTATGTGCAAAATGCAGCTCTGCCCTTTGCTTTGTGCTGCCAGCACTTGAAGCCTATGCTTGGCTGTGGTGACTGCTGCTTTTCCCTTTCCTTCATCACCAGTCTGAGCAGGCCTTCCCTGTGAGGGTGCTGAGGCACTGGCACAGGGTGCCCAGAGAAGCTGTGGCTGCCCCATCCCTGGCAGTGTTCAAGGCCAGGCTGGACACAGGGGCTTGGAGCAAGCTGCTCCAGTGGAAGGTGTCCCTGCCCGTGTCAGGGGTTGGAGCTGGATGGGCATTTAAGGTCCCTTCCAACCCAAACCATTCCACGATTCTATGAGCAGGTGGATGTAATTTTCAGAGGAGAAAGGTGTGGTTGCCCTGCACATAGCAACTCCCCCTGGTTTTTACTGCCCTAATCCGTCTAGCTGGGGCTCTGCAGAGTCCACGATGCTGCAGAGACAAATGTGCCAGTCCAGCATCTTGCTCTGCTGTGCAGGGCTGGCTGGAGCTCCCACAGCAGCTCCTGGGCTCGAGATGTACTTCAGATGCTTTGTGACAGAAGCATTGTGGCTTCTCCGCTGCTTTCCAAGGAGTAAACATGTCCGGGTACTGGCTGAGGCTTCCTATGGCTGTGTGATTCCTGCAGCGCTCGCTTGCTGGAAGGCTTCTTGCCAGCCTCCTGTGAAACCTGGTGGCTTGCAGAGCTGGCCAGGTGCTCCTAGGGTGTGATTTGCAGAGGTGAGGGTGGGTGTTTGTGCTGGTGGAGGCAGCAGAGCGTGAGATAAAGTGCTTTTATGGAGCGCGCTAAAGGATGGAAATTAGTCCTCTACATCACCCACAGACAGGGAGGGGCAGGGCAGTACTGCAGGATGCTGCAGTCCTGGAGCAAGGGCCACCCAGCACAGGTCCCAGGGGAGCTGACCCTGCCTGTGTGGTGGGGCAGCAGCAGGGTCAGCAGCTGTCATCAGTCCTGGTCCTATTCCTTGTCAGTCCAGGAGGAGCACCTGAGCTGATCTGACCACCAGCATGTCTGCCTCTGGCTGTACGTGGCCATCAGATGTGGTAGCTGCTGTGGGGTTCTGCGCCTCATGGCATTGCTGCAAATGTGTGAGTGCCTCCTGCACTGAGGAGAGGGTGCTGGGGCTGCCCACAGCCACCCTGAGCAGATGTCTGGGTCAGGAAAAGCGTCAGCTCAGGTTCCTGCTCTTTCTCTTAGCCGCGCCATGCTGAGCGCAGAGGCTCCAAGGACTGAGGCTCCTCGCCCTCCTTTATCTCTGTTTGCACTGGTGTCAGTGCTGTTGGCACAGTTTACTTAAGATAGCATAAATCTCGTGCGGATGCCCCTGCTTCAGGGAAAGTGATTTTATTTTTACTGAACTTTAACTTAAATCTTCCTAGAGCCTTCAGATAAGACCGTGTGCATTCTTCCTATCAGCCTGAACAATGTCACTTCACAGTCAGCTTACAGTGAAGTGGAACAACAGGCATTCACACTGGGTGAGTGGAGGACATTTTTGATGGGGAAAGGAAGTAAGAGCCTCGAGTCCTTTTGGTTTCTCCAGCTTGAATCCATAAGCCTAAACCCATCCTCATGAGGGTGGGTCCTCTGTGGCTCTGTGTGGTGGCCTTTGCCAGTACAGAGGAAGATCTCTGGACCTGGGGGTCCTGGTGGACAAGTTGTCATGAGTCAGCAATGTGCCCTTGTGGCCAAGAGCAGTGGTGTCCTGAGCTACATTAGGAAGAGCAGGTCAAGGGAGGCGACAGACTCTCTGTACTCACCCCTGGTGAGGCTTCACCTGGAGCACAATGTCCAGTTATGAACTCCTCAGTATAAGAGCGACATGGAGCTCCTGGAGCCAGTCCAGCAAAGGGCTACCAGAATGATTAAGGGTCTGGAAACACCTTTCATGTGAGGAAAGGCTGAGGGAGCTGGGTCTGTTCAGCTTAGAGAAATCTCTGTGGGGATCTGATCAATATATAGAGGTATCTGAAGGGAGGGTGTCAAGAGGATGGAGCCGATTTTTCCTCGGTGGTGCCATGCAATAGGACAAGAGGCAGCAGATATAAATTAAACCACAGGGAGTTCCACCTGAACATGAGGAAGAATTTTTTTTACTGTGATTGAACATCAGAATAAGTATCTGGATGGGTTGTGAAGTCTCCTTCCCTGGAGATACTCAAGAGCCATCTGGACACTGTCCTGAGTGATGTGCTTTAGGTGACTCTGTTTGAGCAGGGAGATTGGACTAGATGACCTCTGATGGTCCATTCCAATCTCAGCTGTTCTGTGATCTCCTGGTGTCCTTGAACATGGCAATAACCACTGGAGGGAGGTAATGTAGCAACATGCAAGACATGGGAGAGGGAAGCAAAGCTGTAATTGCTCTCAGGAACTGTGTGGCGTCAGTGGATGGAGGTGAACAGTATAGCGAGAGGCAAAGAGCCTGCTGGTTGCAGCAGCCTGTGTTCACCGTAATTCCCACTACCCTGGAACCTCCCTGCTGGTAGGGAAGGTTCATGCTTTGCTTCTGCCATGCTCACATACTGCCACTGTTCCCCCGGTCTGCATTACTGTGCTCTTGCTTTGCTTAGCTTCCCAGCACTGCTTTTTACTGTCCCATCTGTGGTGTGTGTAGCTCAGGTTACTTTAGGCTTGTCCCAGCCATCCCTACGCTCCAGGGCAGCAGTCTCCAGTCAGATCCCACCTGCTCAGCCAGGACAGTTGCTTAGGTCACAGGGATGTTGCACACTGCCCTTTCTTACAATCTGACAGCTCCTCATAGCTGGTTTCTCCATCCCTGACTGCATGGAGACCTTTGTTTCCTGAAGGAGACCATGCTGGAGGGCTGCAGTCCAGCTGATCCCAAGGCTTTAACAACACCAGGGGCCTTGGCAGTGAAAATGGATCTCTAGCTGTTTGTGATGGGCTTCCCAACTCTGAAGGACAGTGCAGATGAAGGCTTGTGCCTGTGGTCTTTATTAGAGAAAACCCTTAGCAGTCCCAAGGAGGCTGGCACACAGTATCGATGAGTCAATATTGCACACGTACTTTGCATTTTGCTTTCTGGGCTTGCAGCTCTTCCTGCAAACAGGCTGATGGGAGGGTGGGGCGGGAAGGAGGTAGCAGTAAGGGGGGATTCTGGGGCTTTGGGGCTGGAGCGAGAGGTTGCAGGGATGGGAGTGGTGCTGGGAGAAACAGGAGAATGATGTGAGGAGCTCAGAGGATGGCTGGGTAGTGAAGCAAGAGTTAGGAAGGCAGGGCTGGGGCATAGGGGGGCTAGGCTGGGAGGCGAACTCTGAGTCAGAGGAGATCAGGATGTCACTGGAGACAGCAGATCCATCCCTGCCGCAGGCAGGAGCAGCTCCACCTCACCTCTTCCTGGCAGTGTGAGTCTCACCTGGTCACACCAGGCTGTTCTGCCAGAGCTTTACTGCCCTATTTGCCAGGAAGGTTTTCTTCTCATCCAGCTTCAGGCTGCTTTGGGTAGCCCCAGGGCTGCCTGTGCTTTGCACAGTGGAGGGGGAGTTGCTCCTCCACCTCACCACCTTGCAGTAGCCTTTCTGTGCTGGGATGCTGCTGTACTTCCCATCACTCTGCTCCCAGGATTCACGTGACCCAGCTCCTGCAAGCTTTCCATGCCTGCAGGTTTTTCAGTCCTTTAAAAGGGATTTTTCTAGACTTCTGGTTGTTGCTCCTGACTCCAGGTCATATCTGCTTAAGGTGTTGCGCAAGCATCTTGCCCTGATGGTGCTGCCCCACAGCCATTTCAGAAATCTCTCTCCTCTGTCACAAATCCCTTTTAAATTCAAATCTTGTCCCACTCCATGCTGCCGTCTCTGTTATCCGTCACCTGTCACCCGGATCGCCTGCAGGATCCCACTCCCGGTGTGGCAATAAGAATAACTGGTCTTCCTGCCCTGTACTCACCTTGTCGTAGTTTGACCCAGGTGTGGGGCTGCCTGTCCCTCACAGGAGCCTTGCTGGAGACCGTGCAGATCCCTTGCTGCAGTGGTGATGGGGCCTGTTGGCGATCGCAGCAGTGATCAGCAGGTGCCTGGCAGGACCCTGCAGCCCTGTGTGTCTGGGGGAGGTCCTGCCCTGGGGAAACCCTGCTGTCATTGCCAGGTCACCCTCACCCAGGGATCTTGTTTGGTGCAGACACTGGGCAGCAGAGGACCGCAGGTGCAACCCTGCTGCTCTAAAGGGATAACAGGACTGCAGCCTGTTCCTGAAATTTGGGCTGATGGCACTCTTCAGCTTTGTGCCCACAAGGGCATGGACCCTTGGTAAAAGTCTGCACTGTGTCTGTTCCCTGCCAACCCAAAGGCCACATCTTCTGGCTCACGCCAGCAGCACACAGCTCAGGAGGCGACATGTTCGGTGCTTCAGCATGTGCCATCTACAATAGCATCCCACAGTTCTGGACTGAGGTTGCTGGCCCTGGCACTGGGGGTTTGCTAAGCACCATGTAACTGCTGGAAGGTATTCAGGATGTTACAGAAATCAATAATTTTAGGGTTCTGCCTTGACTGGGGCCTGGCGCCTTTGTAATCACTCATCCATGTGCCTAGTCTCTGAGCAAGGGAGTTGGTACAGGACAGCTGGGCCATGCACGGAGGTGCTCGTCACAACGGCTCCCTGCAGCGTGCTGTGGTGGGTTTGTGCTGTGGCACTCGTGATCTGTGGCATAGCTGTGCTAGGCAGGAGCAGCCATGTGCTGCGTGGTGCTGGCAAGCAGGATCCCAGGCGGTGGCCAGAGGCCACCCAGGGCAGCCCTTCATGTGGCTGGTCTGTTGGCAGGGGTTGATCTCCTTAGGGGCAGCAGAGCTGGGAGCAAGGGTCCTGCTTGCACCTGGGAGAAAAGCCTTGCCCTGGTGCCAGGACCCAAGGGGCTGCACGCACGTGGGGCTAGGCTGGGGCGCAGGAGTATCAACAAGCACCTGCAAAGGCTGATCCAGCACCAGCGTCGGTGCTGCCACAGGCCCCGTGCAGGAGCGGGGAAGGGGCCTGGGTGAAGCAGCTCCCGGGGCGGTGCTGCCGCTGCCCTGGCGCTGGGAGAGGTGCAGTGTGAGTACCAGCGGTGCTGTGGGGCACAGGCCGGGCCCCAGCAGCTCTGCTATCATGCTATTTTTGAATTCTCTTTTGTTGTTTTGTTTTTGTTTATTTTTTTTTGTTGTTGTTTTGATTTACTTTTTTGTTTCGTTTTGGTTTTGTTTTCCTTTCTGTTCTGTCTCCTCGTGTTTGGTCCCTAGGAGCCAGCGCTAAGAAACAGGGCGAGGACTTAGCGGATAATGACGGTGATGAAGACGAAGGTATTTCTGTGCTTGAGGCTGCCACTGCATGACACGCAAAGCAACTCCGTTTGCCTGCCACCCGCTGCCATCCCCAGGGAGCCCTGTGTGTGTCCGTGTGCCACAGGCGGGCACAGGGCGGGGGGCAGGCTGGCTGGCTGTGCAGGCGCCCAGGCCCTTCCCCTCCTCCGGACAGGGGGAGAAGCTTGTGAGGTGTCTTCTGCTTTAGGAGAAGTTTGCTCCCACTTGAACGGGAGCAGGCAGGAAGCATGGCAGCCCGGGAAGAGAGGTGCCCTGGAGCACCTGGGCCCACTTCACCCTGAGCCCAGTCACATCCCACCACCAGCCTCATCCCTCTGGACTTGATGACATGCAGCTGGGAGCCAGTGACCTCCTCCAGCATCTGGGCCTGCTGCGGGCGTTGCCATGAAGTGGCCATGCCAGCGGCTTGGCAACCTTGGCACCTGCAGGCCATGCGCAGGGGACCCACAGTCTGCTTGGACATGGTTTCTGTTCAGTTCTCTCCTTCTGCCCTCAACATGAGCAAGGTCTTGCTTGCCACCAGTGCACGAGCACCAGCTGAGGCAGAGCAAGTGAGCTTTCAGCAGATGTGATTCTAGATTTACACCGGGGCTAAGTGAGCTGCAGAATAAGCTATTTTTAGTGAACCAGGGTTGTTCATCTGCAGGGTGTGGAGCCAGTGTGTTTGGCTGCAGGGATGTGAAGAGGAAGCATCAGGAGAGGTTGGCCAGGGCACAGCCCTGATGTGCAAGGACAGTAAATCCTCATGGTGTGCAGGAGTCCCAGTGCAGCTCAAGCACAACCTGCCAGATGGCATTTAGGAAACAGATGAAAAGCTTTTTCCTTGGCAGGACCACAGCCCCATTGTTTTCTCCCACTGACCTGTGCTCCAGGATCTCTTGTACCAGGGTATAAACTGGCATTCAGCCTAAGTAACTTAACTGTGCGAAATCCTGCACACTAAAATGTGCTGCAGCCATTGGGAGCCATTGTGGTACATCTGCACATTGCTGCCATTCTGCTGCAAGGAAGTTCCTTTGTACGCTGGTGGGAGCCTGTGGCAGGGAGGAGAGGACACAGACGTGGATGTTCCTGCACTTTGCATTTCAAGCACGTGGTTTCTGGGAAGGGTTGTCGGTCTGTAGCTCTGCTGCATGGGCAATGTCTGTCCCTGAGGCCCTGCAAATGCTTTATTGCTCCCCAGGTCTGTGCATTTGCCTGGCTTCATCCTGGTGATAGAAGAAGCACCAGCACAGGTTTTGGCATATGCTAATTCTCCTAGAAGAGCTTTTCCATATGAAAGGAAGGCCACCCTTAACCATGGCTCAGACCACAGCTGGAGGTGGAGATGTGAGAAGTACCCATCAGCAGCCCTCTGCCATGGGCAAGACACAGGGAGGTGTGGATGTGGGCAGGGGTTAGGTGCTGAGCATCCCTGGCGAGCATCCCTGCTACGCAGTGCTGCTGTACCTGTGGGACCATGGTGGGGCTAGCTCCTGCCTGGTGCCTGGTGCTGGGGCTGGCAGCAAGCAGCCTGTGAGCAGCCCCCGCAGGCAATGCAGCCCACCAGAGCAAGGTGCTTGGTGCAGGTGAGCATGAAGGAGGGCAGAGACCATCAGTGCTGGGCACCACAGCTGCAACCACCTCTTCCATCAAACATGGGCAAGTTGGACCAGGAGTGTAGCATGGGTGTTTTTCCCTTGGCTTGGCTCCAGGAGGGACCCCAGGCCAGTGGGGCAGAAGGGGAAGGATGTTCCCCTGAATAGGGCCAGTCAAGAGAGGGAGTGTGGCTGCTTCCTGTTCCCTAGGCTCCCACAGTCCTTCCTCCTCATCCCTCAGAGTCCCATTCTCCAGTGTCACTCCATGCCTCATGCCCTGTCCTCATCTGGACACTGTGCTCACCTCCCTGACATGCACACATGCACACACTATCTGCCTCATCACCATGTGTGTGTCTGGGCACTGGGGTGCCATGGGTTCACAGTCAGGCAGCTGACAGGTTTCTACTTTCCCAGGATGGACGGGAATGGGGGGGTGTGGGGAGAGCCAGATGTTGGAGCATCCACAATTGGCCCCGCTGCCTTCCAGGTCCTGCACACCCCCATCCTTGCCCCCCTGCAATGCCAGCTTCCAGGACTCCTGGAGCTGAGGGCTTGGTTCCAGCCAAAGACAGGACATGGGGCTGCATTCTGGGGCTGGAACTTGCATCTCCGACCCACAGTAGAGGTGCCATTGGTCTGGCTCCTGCACACAGCTAGAGCAGCTGGGTACAGCTGGCATCTCTTCCACATGTGCTGAGACCCCCAAGGGGACAGCAGTGTAGAAGTGATGCAGAAAGGGGCTGACAGGGATGGTTCAGTGGTTGTTGGCCTTGGAGGTCCATGCTGTGGCCACCAGGAGAGCTCTGGGTTTGGTTTCTAAGCCCCTGTCCCCAGTCCTGGCAGCTGGCATTGCCCTCTTCCTTGGTCTGCCTGTCGGGCAGGGTACTGCAGCCATCAGCAGGGTCCTGTGTTTAACCACATCTCCTTCCAGACATCCGGGACAGCGGGGCCAAGCCGGTGATGGTGTATATCCACGGAGGCTCATACATGGAGGGCACAGGGAACATGATAGATGGCAGCGTCCTGGCCAGCTACGGGAACGTGATTGTCATCACCCTGAACTACCGCGTTGGAGTGCTTGGTATGGGCTGGCCAGCGTGGGCACAGCAGGGCAGTGGGACCAGCACCCACAGCTGGTGTGTGCAGAACCAGATGGGAAGGGGGTGGTGGGAGGAATGGGACCCAACAGAATGGGAGCTGCACTGTGGCAGGCTGCCCCCACCCTCTGCCCTGGACACTGGGGTGCAGTGGGTTCTGGTTGCTGGCTCTGGTCCCCTCTAGGTGCATTTACACAACCTGGCTCAGCTGAAAGCAAATATTGGTCTGCAGTTAAATAAATAATACATGTGCTTACCCAGCATCTCTTCCTGAAAGGGCTCAGAGCAGTGAGCTGTCAGTGGTATGGGCTGGCTGCCCCTGGGGACCCAGCAGCTCTCTCTCCCCAGGCACGGGCTGTCCCCAAGCCAGCTGAGCTACTGGGACCCCTGCAGCCCCCCACTGTGGCCTGGTTCTTGGCAGAAGGGGTCACAGAAAGGTGTTGGGTGCCACATAGAGGAGGGTTGCAGTTCTGATTTCCTGAGCCCTGGTGACCTAAGAAGGTGAAATGGGGGCACAGGGTCAAAAGGCAGTGCTATCCCCTGTCTGCTGCAGCAGAACACCCCATGACCTGGGACACGAGATCTGCCTGCAGTATCACTGGTGCCTCCCTCAGCAGCAGGTAGAACAAGGGGTGCAGAGATTTGAGGAGAGCTCCTTCTCAGTCAAACTGTTGCAGGGCCAGCTCTTTCCCAAGCCATTCAATGTGGCACAGCTGGGCTCCTGACCAGGACCCATGGCAGCATATCTCTCTGACAGCCTCCAGACCCCACAGTCTCCTGGAGAAGATGGGAGTTAAAATAGGCTTTCCAGTAAAAACAAGCATATTCAAGATGTTTCAATATTTAAAGTCAACTCTCTTAAGACAGGTGCAAATTTAAGAGACATGAAATAAGACTTTAATGGTGTCATTATCATCTCCACTGAGGTGGTGCAGTGTGCTAGGCAAGAGTACTTCCAGTGCTGGAGCAGCAGCATCAGTGCCGCTCCCTGTCTGCCAGGGTTACCTGCCTGGATTTTACCTCAGCACCCTGGTTTTGGCTTCCTTCTTTGAGTCAAAGCAAATGAAACACTGATAACTTATCTTGGGTGTTACCTTTGCTATTGAAAGCATTTCTCAGCATCTTCCTCACTGCCAGACATTTTATTTTAAGCTACAGTGTGTTCCCCTCTGCCCAGCCCACCTCCTTACATTTATAGAGCAAATGCTAGTTTGCATTGCTAGTCCATGGAAAGCATTGGCTGTGCCCACACTCAGCCTGCCTGCAGCCACCACTGCTTTCTCGTCTTTCCTTGGAGCGTGCATGAGGTGTTATTAGCACAGGTGGTGGGGCAAGGGTAGGACAAGGTTTCATGCCCATCACTCACAGCCCCTTCACCCCTCTGTGCTGTGCAGAGGGTGGCTGGAACTGAGTGGCATCACTTCTCCATCTTAGAGCTTACAGGACTTTCTTGTCAGTGGAGTCTTGTGCTGTGTTAGGACTGGGTCCTATAGAAGCTCCTCTAGGCCCGGAAAAGGAAGGTGGGAGGCCAGGATACCCTCTGCTTCCTCATCCCTAACCAGGCTACCCTTGACTCACAGGGTTCCTGAGCACAGGAGACCAGGCTGCCAAGGGCAATTACGGGCTGCTGGATCAGATACAGGCGCTGCGCTGGGTCAGTGAGAACATCGCCTTCTTTGGGGGAGATCCCTTGCGGATCACTGTCTTTGGTTCCGGCATTGGTGCATCCTGTGTCAGCCTGCTCACCCTCTCCCACCACTCTGAAGGTAGGTGCCAGCTGTGCCTGAGGATGCTGTGGCTGCTGATCTAAGCTGGTACCAGCAGCCACCCCAGCCGAGTCAGGGCTGTGGTTTAACTAGTCCCTGGTGAGAGTGGAACCCAGGGCTGGGAAGCAAAACCTCACCATGGGCAGGGAGAGGCCAGCAGCAGAGCACATGGGAGGCAGGGATGGAGCTGGTGCTCCCAGCACATGAGGCTGCAGCCCAGGTCGAGCACCTGGGTGTGGGGAGAGGTGGGGACCCCTCCTGCAGCTCCTTGCCCATATGCAGGTGTGGAGGGAGTGCAGGACATCTTGCAGGGCACTGAGAGCACAGATCGCAGTGCTTGGAAAGCCATTCATACTGGAATAGAGAGGAAGCTGGCCCTGAGCCTGGGGAGGCATGGAGCACCCCATCTTGTGAGACTGGGCGAGCTGTGAAAACACAGTGGAAATTATATGGTTGATATCTGTAAATATAGCAGAGTGCTTACTCTAGATAAAGAAATGAATTCCTTATGCTAGAAGATTGTGTTGGCATGAGAGCAAATGCATGTAAACCACCCACAAAGATATTTACATTGAACACTAGGAAAAAAATTAATCATGGGAGTAGAGGTGTTCTCAGTAAATGTCCTAAAGAAAATGGCAGGTAGAAAGCCTGGACTGGTCCACAGGTAAGCAGCCTGCCAGGGTCTTGGTCACAGGGCTTTGTATGAGGGTGCATCCCTCTTCCAGTGCTGTGCCTCCAAGCATAGGGCAAGTGAGAAGATTAGGCATAAGGGCAATGGATACAGGCATGAGTTTGTACCTCAGAGACACACACAATTGCATTTGAAGCTGTTGGAAGTAGCTGCAGCCCAGCTCAAGAGCCTGGGAACCACACAGGAATGGAGACCTTCAGCAGTGCTGGTGGCATGGTGGAGGGTTCATGGGAGGAGTCTGGCACTGGCCAGGCTGCTTGCAAAGCCTTGCTCTGGCCCAGGGAGTCATCGATGGACTGATTGCCCCCGTACTGAAAGCAGGAATGATCTCAGACCAGGCTGCTGCAAAGGTGGCTGCACCAGCACCAGCACCATGGTCTGCCTAGTAGTACTCGATGTGGAGGTTTGCAGGTGCTGCTGGTGTTAGCTGTGGTAAGAGGTGACAGAGCCTGTGCTCATGGTAGGGAATGAAGGGCAGCATCCTGCTGAGCCCAGACCTGATACAGAGCTCGTAGGATGCTGGTGCACCATGGAATCAAAGGCAAGCCTAAAACACCGCTCCCAGTTTTATCCAGCTGCTCTTTTTGGTTAAACTTGCATGATTCCAGCACACCATTTGCCCAACCCATGCACATCCCTGCTGCACAACAGGGTGCCCAGTGGTCATAGCCAGCTGCCAGCCTCTTCTTGGATGGGCCAGGGAACTGGAGAGGCTGAGACACACAGCCATGGCTCAGGGGATCAGAGAATGCAGAGGGGCTCCAGAGTTTTCTGGGTGGGGGGATATCCCAAGCATGGGATAACACACCAGGTTCTGTGCTCCCTCTATGCTGGGGCTAGGACACAGCCAGCACTGAGCAGTGGGCAGGGCAGGGAATGCTCTGCAGCTGCAGGGGCCTTGTGGGGCTGTGCCACCCCTCTGTGGATACCTGGAGCTCTGTGTGTCCTTCTACCCTTGTGCAGTCACCGTGGACACAGGCATGGGGAGTATTTCAGAGGCTGACAGCTCCTGCAGAAAGAACCATAGAATGGTTTGTGTTGGGAAGGACCTTAAGATCATGTTCCAACCCCTGCCACAGGCAGGGACACCTTCCACTGGAGCAGCTTGCTCTGAGCCCCTGTGTCCAACCTGGCCTTGAACACTGCCAGCGATGGGGTAGCTGCAGCTTCTCTGGGCACCCTGAGGCCTCAATATCCTCACAGGGAAGAGCTTCTTCCTTACATCTAACCTGAATTTACCCTGTTTCAGGTTGTACCTCTCACCTCTTGTCCTATCATTGCAGTCCCTAATGAAGAGTACCTCTCCTGCATTCATGCAGCCCCCTTCAGACACTGGAAGTCGCTCTGGGATCTCCATGCAGTTTCTCTTCTCCAGGCTGAGTAGCCCCAATGTTCTCAGCCTGTCTTTATATGGGAGGTGCTTCAGGCCCTGATCATCCCCATGGCCAACATAAGAAAAAGGGTTTTCTTTGTTCATGCTGAGTGTAAGGCCAGGTAGGGGATGTCAGGTGTAATGCATTCATAGTACTTCTTAGACTGCTCCTCTCCATCACATGGAGGCAGGCAGAAATTGCAGGGATGTGGTTTCAGTCCATGAGTCTCCTATCTGGGACTGGGTTCTTGCCTTGCCATGCTTCTGACAGGGCACCCAGAAGCCAGAATGCCCCTAAGATTGTAGATTGGTTTTCATGGCCAGATGGCGACACCTTTTAGGAAGCAGGTCTGTGTGCTTGGCTGCCTAGGTAGCCTGGGTTGGAGGTAGCAGCATGGAGAGAGGCTGAGGATGGAGGGACTGCTGCCCAACTTTCCAGCCATGAAAAACACTGTTGTGTCAGTGTAGTGCTTCTCAAGGGACATTGGGCTTTCTGCCACTGAACACTGCATCTGCCTGCCATGTCCTTTGTTGCCCCATCCAGGCCTAGTGCCTGTGGTGTGGTTCCCCATGCATCACAGTGGCACTGGGTGCCTGGCACCCTCCCTGCTGTGGCAGGGGAGCTGCTGCCAGCTGTAAGTGCTATGAGGCGGAAGGGAGTGCTCAGTGCTGCAGTGTTTCATCAAAGCAAAAGGCCATGAGATGACCTCAAAGAAGTGCTGCTCCAGAGCACCCATTTTCCCAGGAACAGGGCAGCCAGCACTGGAGCAGGGTAGCGAAACTGCACTGAGATGCACCATGAAGACCAGCCAGATTTGTTTCTATTGCATCAAAATAAAACTCATTTTGATCAAGAGCTATTAATGAAGCTGCTAATTTGTGCCTGCTCTGCCAGGTGCTGTAAGAGGCAGATGCTGGAGGCTGTTGCAGCACATGCTGTGTCTGGCTGCCAGGGACACCCATGGCTTCCCTGCCAGCCTCAGCCCATGTAGGTAGGTTGGTTCCCCACCAAAGTGCTGCTTCTCTCCCCAGGCCATGCTGGGGCAGGAGCAGTCACTGCTGTGCAAACATCTTATACTTCCTTTTCCCCATCTCCTGCTCTGTGGGGGCTGGTGCCCTTTACTGCCAGCTCTGTGTGTGCTCCATCCTCAGCTGGACAAGGCACCCAGCACCCTGCTTGGAGTGGGGCTTGGCACAGACAACCTCAGGGGTGCTTCTAGTGTCAGCTCCTGTGCAAAGCAAAGGGGAAGTCAGGAGCTGGTGGCAGCCTGCAGCACAAGGAACCACCTGGCTCAGCCCTGGGCCCACTGTGTGACTCCACTTTGCTGTGGCAGCCAGCTCTGCAGGACCTGAGATGCGCTGGGATCCTCACCTTGGTGGGCAACAGACAGGAAGACAAAGCTGTGTCTTCCTGCCTGGGCCCCAGCAGGTTGGAAAGCTCTGGCGTAAGCTGCAGAGTGGCGATGCCTTTGGGCTTCAGTGGGGTGCTGGCATGAAGCAGGAGGGCATGTCAGGACTGGGCTCTCACAGACTCCTGGGTCCTCCTGGATCAGGACATTGCCATGCAGAGACACAGCAAAGGGACTCCATCAGGGCCACAGCCAGTTGGTGACAGCAGCTGTCTGTGCTTCTGCAGACAGGGGTGAGCAGTGGCAGAGCCCAGTCTGGTGGATCCATCCGGGAAGTGATGCTGCTGGCAGGGAGTGATAGCTGTTGCTGGGACAGCATCTCCTGAGAGACAGGAAACCTCCATCCTGGCCCTTTGGCACGTGGGTGATGCAGCAAAGCAAGTGAGCCCATGGCCAGGCTCCAGCCTGTGGGCTGGTTACAGCTTTCTAGGGCAGCAGGAGGTGACAAACAGAGCTTGTGACTTCCCTTTGTCCCAGTGCATGGGATTGTACATCAGGTACTTGGCAGAGCAAGAACTGTGCGTACAGACAAGAGCTATGGGCATGGTGGCTGGGAGCCAGCAGCCTCCAAACACTTCTGCTGGAGGAAGGTGCATGCTTTCCCCCACAGGGTGACATGGCCTTGGTTGCACAGGGAGTTTCATGCAGGCACTCCATGATTCAGAGGGCCAGGGGCAGGCTCACAGCCACCATCCTTCTGTGCCAGCAGCTTTCAGTAACCACCTGAGACAGTCCCTCAGGGCAAGCTAGTGCCAGGGCCTGACAAGGGCGCAGGCAGCACCCAGGGTGCCAGAGAGGGCTGGCCCAAAAGCAGGGACCCCAGGGTGCACCCCAAGCCTGGCTGCCTTTCATGGCCCCGGAGGCTCCACTTCCTCACCACCCTTTGTATTCCTAGCACAAGCGCCATTGACATGGGGTTGGAGCATAGCCACACATTCCTCCGCCTGGGCCAAGGCCTTTGTGGCCCCATTTTCCAGGGCGAAAGTCCACTCCCTCTGTGTTCCCGGTGGCAGAAAGGCCCTCTTTGTGCATCTGGCAGCGTGCTTCTGCAGGGCCGGATTGGCACCGAGCAGCCCCAGCTGGGCAGGAAGTGGCAGGGAGGGGGGTGAGGGGGACCCTGGCAAAGCAGTAGGGTGGGATGTACAGGGTTAATTGTCCCCAAGCAGGCATTAACCCTCCCGCTGCTGCCAGCCTGCAGCCACACTGCTCCATGGGGCCACCCTGAGCTGGAGGATACTCTGAGTGGGGCAGCACATGCACCTTCGGGCTCAGGACACCCTGGGGTGGCTGCACATCGTGAGCTGCTCAGCGGGGCCAGGCTGTGATGTAGCCATGGCCCCGCTCCTCCCCACAGCAGAGGGGTGCCAGGCCATCCCCTGGAGTGGGAGCACAGCAGCTCTAGGTTGCTGCCAGGAGAACCTGCTGCCTGCCCAGTCATCACCCGGCCACTCAGTGGCCCTGAGCTGACCTCCTGTGTGAGCCTGACTCAGAAGGCAGCACAGCCTGGGTCAGGGCCAGGTATGGGTTGGAGAACTCTTTGCAGGGATCCGAGGGTATCAATGTCTTTCCCATGCTGCATCCCACACTGCAGCGCTGGGGTGTTGGAATGGCACAGCAAGCTTCCTCTGCCCCTTGCCTGTCTTCCAGGTCTCTTCCAGAGGGCCATCATCCAGAGCGGCTCGGCACTTTCCAGCTGGGCAGTGAACTACCAGCCCGTGAAGTACACCAGCATGCTGGCTGACAAGGTGGGTTGCAACGTACTGGACACAGTGGACATGGTGGACTGTCTGCGGCAGAAGAGTGCCAAGGAGCTGGTGGAGCAAGACATACAGCCAGCTCGCTACCATGTGGCCTTTGGGCCTGTCATTGATGGGGATGTGATCCCAGATGATCCAGAGATCCTGATGGAGCAGGGCGAGTTCCTCAACTATGATATCATGCTGGGGGTCAACCAAGGTGAGGGCCTGAAGTTCGTGGAGGGTGTGGTGGACCCTGAGGATGGCGTCTCAGGCAGTGACTTTGACTATTCAGTCTCCAACTTTGTAGACAACTTGTATGGCTACCCTGAGGGCAAGGACACCTTGCGGGAGACCATCAAGTTCATGTACACAGACTGGGCCGACAGGGACAACCCTGAGACACGTCGCAAGACTCTGGTGGCCCTCTTCACTGACCACCAGTGGGTAGAGCCATCGGTGGTGACGGCTGACCTGCATGCCCGCTATGGCTCCCCCACCTACTTCTACGCCTTCTACCACCACTGCCAGAGCCTGATGAAGCCTGCGTGGTCTGACGCAGCCCATGGGGATGAGGTGCCTTATGTGTTCGGGATCCCCATGATTGGCCCCACAGATCTCTTTCCCTGCAACTTCTCCAAGAACGACATCATGCTCAGTGCTGTGGTGATGACCTATTGGACCAACTTTGCCAAGACAGGGTGAGTGGGGATGGGTGCTGCGCCTGGGGGATGTGCGCTTATTGAAGCTGCACCCCTCAGAGCTGTTCTAGGGGGGGTGTCCTGCCTGGTGTGGAACACTGAAGCCTCTGTGCCCAGAGGTTTGTGTGCTTCACCTCCAGTGGGGTCAGGGCACAGAGAAAAGCTGAGCACAGGTTAGCCCCTGGAACAGGACCCCACCAAGCACAGGGGTGGGGAGGTTGGTTGGTCATTGGTCATTGTGCATGAGACTTGATTGGGCTTGGAGTGCTGTCCAGCTATGCAGGACTTTTCACCAGCCCCTCCTTTGCCACCACTGGCAAAGGTCCCCTCAGCTTCCATTTCTGTGTCTGGCTCTCCTTCTTCATCTCTGGTTTTCACAGTGCTAGCTCTGTTTTGCCTGTGTTTTGCAGGGACCCCAACAAGCCCGTCCCCCAGGACACCAAGTTCATCCACACCAAGGCCAATCGGTTTGAGGAGGTGGCCTGGTCTAAGTACAACCCCCGTGACCAGCTGTACCTGCACATCGGGCTGAAGCCACGGGTACGTGACCACTACCGGGCCACCAAGGTGGCTTTCTGGAAGCACCTCGTCCCCCACTTGTACAACCTGCACGATATGTTCCACTACACCTCCACCACCACCAAAGTGCCGCCCCCTGACACCACGCAGAACTCCCACATCACTCGCCGTCCCAATGGCAAGATCTGGACCACAAAGCGCCCTGCCATCTCACCTGCCTACAACAGTGACAACGGGAAGGAGAAGTGGAGCCCAGAGCAAGAGGCAGGCACCCTGCTCGAGAGCCCCCGTGACTACTCCACGGAGCTGAGCGTCACCATCGCCGTGGGTGCCTCCCTTCTCTTCCTCAACGTGCTGGCCTTTGCCGCTCTCTACTACCGCAAGGACAAGCGCCGGCAGGACACACACCGGCAGCCCAGCCCCCAGCGTGGCACTGCCAACGACATGGTCCATGCGCCAGACGAGGAGATGCCGTCCTTGCAGGTGAGCCAGGGCCACCACGAGTGCGAGGCTGTGCCGCCTCACGATGCCCTGCGCCTGGCTGCTCTGCCCGACTACACCCTCACCCTGCGCCGCTCTCCAGATGACATCCCGCTCATGACCCCCAACACCATCACTATGATCCCCAACTCGCTGGTGGGGCTGCAGACCCTGCACCCCTACAACACCTTCACCGCCGGCTTCAACAGCACGGGGCTCCCGCACTCACACTCCACCACGCGGGTATAGCCGCCCGCCACCTGCGCACACGCATGCACGCACGCACATGCACGCACAGACACTGGCAGAGGGACTGCCGGGGCCAGCGGAGCTCCCCGGGCGGAGAGGCACTGCCGTGGATGGTGCAGCTCTGCAGACGGAGACCTGCGGGGTCCCAGCGCGGCCGAGGCCCGCTCCCCCCCAGCGCTTTCTTTCGTTCCTATCTAACTTTCGGAAGTGCTTTGACTCTCCCTGCCCCCCCCCACGGGTCGCCCGGGGGCGCTGCTGGGATGCAGAGGGGACACAGCGCAGCCCCTGCGCCCATGTCCTGGCAGCGGCAGGCAGGAGGGGACCCTGGTGGCAGCAGCCACGGGGCTCCCTGCGCCAGGGCTGTGCCTCCCCCAGGGCGATCACACCTCCAGCGCTCTGCCTGCTGAGCACCTCTGGATGGATGAGGAGCGAGGAGTGGGGCTGGGCATCCCATCAACTGGTGCACAGCATCCTTGGGCAGCTTGGCATCCCCAGCGCCCTGGAGTCGGCTCCTTCCCTGTGTTGAGAAGCGGCCGTGAGCCATGGTGCTACAGGCAGAGGGAGCAGGCAAGGCCCAGAGACCTGGCCTCATGCTGGGTGTGGGCACTGGGGCCAGTGCCGGGAGCTGGGGATCCTGGGCGCAGAGCCCCGGGCTGGAGACTTGGCACACCCACCCCTCTTTGCGCTGCAGAGAATCTCTTTTGTGTCAGTTGTTTCTCTTTGCAGAGACGTTTTTTAAGCAGATCTTTAGTTCTTTACACAACTAACGGAGTCGCCGCGTTTTGTCCTTTGTAAAGATTTTAAAACCAAGTGTTCTTGTTACAAAATAAAAAGCCAGTTGGAAGCCAGCTTGTGCACACGGTGCTGGCACCCCATGGCCCCCGCGGGCACAAGGCAGGGTGCTGCCTCCTGCCCTCTTTTGTATTTTTGATATTCTCCCTCCTCTGTCGCCCATGCCCACATATCTCAGCCAAACAGCCAACCCGACTGCAGGCACCCACAGCCCCAGCCCTCCCTGCTGCCACCACAGCCCCTGCCACCCACCACCCCGCAGGGGCATCAACTGCTGTGAGCACCATCTGCCCGCACCCCGAAAACCAGGGCAGACCCTCAGCACTATGTCCCTGTGCTCCCCAGCCTACTCTGCTCCCTTGGGAGCACCCCAAGTCTCTTCACCACTGCCCACAGGCAGCTGTGCTCTCCCTGCCCTCCACTGGTTTGCAGCTTGCAGCAGGGTGTGCAGAACTGGGGGTACTGGCAGGGTTAGGGTGACAGCTACTCTGCCGCCTGCCTTGCTTCTGCTGGGGCCTTCCCCCCATCGTGGGGTGACCCCAGCTCTGGCATCTGGGCCATGCAGCTGGTATAGAGCAGGGCTGCTTGAGTGGACAACTGGGGGTGATGGGGCTGGGACACCCGGTGGGCTGGTGGTGGCCACGGAACTGCAGGCAGCTGCGGGTGGCATGGCTCAAGGTTTTGGTGCATCTGGATGTGGGAGCCCACATGGGGCAGCCCAGTCTCAGCTCCCACCATGGTGGGCACTGGCCCCCAGGGCAGGACCTGGGGAGGCATGAGGAAGGATCGGGTCCTGTGGGGACACCATAACTCGTCCCTGTGCAGTCGGTCCGGCTGGCAGACGCTGCCAGAGGTGGCGGCCGTGACGCACCGGTGCCGCCTGGCCCTACGACCTGGGGCCAGCACACCCCGGCCCTGCGCCCTGCCACGGCCCCGGGCAGGGCTGAGGATCCTCATTGGAGAATGTATTTATACCCTGTCACCCGCGCAAAGTAACAAATTCCAAATAAAACAGAAGTGATATTTTTAATAGTAGTGTGTCTTACCGTCTTCTTGGAGTGTGCAGGGGCTGGGGGCTCCCAGGCTGGGTAGGGGCCATGACTGTGCCTGCTGGCAGGGGGTCTGGGCAGTCCCCATGTCTGTGGCACCGAGGCTGCGGGTGCAGGAGGAGGATCCTGAGATCACCCCAGCACAGCACATATGCAAATCAGCACTGTGGGACCCAGGTGCTGCAGTGTGGGGGTCCCCACATGCCACCAGCCCTGCTGCCCCACCACTACCATGCGGGATCTCATCTTCCCCTACCCTCATTTTTCCCAACCCAGCTCCCTTCCCCCTGCTTGCCAAACAGAAAAGCTGCTGGTTTCATTTCTTTTTAACGTAATTTCAACTGGAGTTGCCATGGAAACCAGGCATGGGGCCTGAACTGCCTGCAGGCAGCATGCAGGCAGCAGATCCAGGGCTGAGCCCCAAACCAGGGGGGCAGGCAGCAGGCAGCAGGTGAGGGACAGTGGGAGGCTGCATGGGTGGCTCTGCCCTGCTGTCTCAGGGGCCTATTGCAGCTACAGTGCCACTGGCACACATCACCCCACTCAGCACCGTGCTCCAGCCCCTATGCAAGATCCCCCTAGTGTTGTCCAATGGGGGGGGCGGGGTCCTGCAGCCCCTGCCAGCCTGTGCCCTGTGCTCCGGAACAGCAGCACATAGCCGGCAGCATGGGCATGCCCTGGGAGCACTAGCTGGGGATGGTGGTGGACTCCTCACCATGGGGCTGATGGGGAGGGTGGGGAAGGTTTCAGTGGCAGGCAGGGTGACATGCCATGCTGTACTGTGCCACCAAGGGCAGGATCACTGCAGGGCAGTAGCCACAGAGCCAAGCTGTGATGGGGCTCTGATGGTCCGATAGGACTCCTGCCCAGGGCCTGGGGCTGCCTTCCCCTTGTCTTTTCCATACCAACAGACAGAACTGCTCCCTGCAGGCTCAGCTCTCTGGACAAGGGATTGCTGCTCATCTGAACCCAGACCTGCAGCCCCTTCCAGTGCTGCCCCAGCTGCTGGCCCCTCTGGTCCAAACTGCCTGGCAGCCCCAGTGCCATCCATTGCAGCCACCAAGTGCCCCTGGCTAATGACCAGCTGGGAGAGAAAACAAGGTGAAAAATTCACATCAGGCCACAGGGTCAGGTTTCCATAGAAATGCTGATGCTCTGCAGCACAGCTTCAACAACAGCCCCCTTGCCGTTTTGCAAACAGCAGGGCCAGCCCTGCCTGGTGATCCAGGTGATGCTGGCACAGCCAGCTGACTATGCTGTGGTGCCTAGTGCCCTTTTGAACGGGAGATGCCTCCCTGCCCCACAACAGGGGCTTGTCCTGCCATTCTGTCCCCCCTCCTCATCCTTGCACAGCCATAGCTGGCTGCTGTCCCTATGTTCCAGCATAGCCACCCCAGCTAAAACCCCAAGGGTAATCTGATGACAGATGACACATTACTATTATGCTACTGTCTTTGCAAAGTTCCTGAGCCTGCCATCTGTCCAGGGTGCCCTTGACCATTAACAGCAGGTTTTTTTGGAGACCAGGGGACACTGTGTCCCAGAGGGTACGTGCCGTTAACATGTCTGTGATGATTGTGGGACATCCTCAGCTTCACAGGACATTGCCCAGAGAAGCTGTGGCTGCCCCATCCCTGGCAGTGCTCAAGGCCAGGTTGGACACAGGGGCTTGGAGCAAGCTGCCCTAGTGGAAGATGTCCCTGACCGTGGCAGGGGCTGGAACTGGATGAGCCTTAAGGTCCCATCCAACACAAACCATTCTGTAACTCTATGATCTTCAGGGCTGCTGGCAAAGAGAAACATGAGGAAACTGTACCACAAAGGTGTCCCTGGCATGGGGAGAGGATGAGTGAACTGGGCCTGGCTCCTTCCTGCTCCAGGAGCCACAGCTAGCAGGAGGGCAGCATCACTGGGACAGTGTCCTGATCCCTGATGCACCCAGGACAGCAGACCTATCGGTGGCAGGACAAGCTGTTACATCCTGTGCTGCAACCTACTCTGCCCCATGCTACAGTGGCACAAAGGATTTCTGTGGTCATCTGCTGCCAGTGCCCTTCCCAAGTAGAGGTAACTCAAACCAGGCAGGTTGTCTCTCTGAGGACAGCAGCATTAATCCAGGGTCTCCTGTCCTGCCATCAGCTCAAGCCTGGATGTCTTGAGGCCCCTACACCATCCACATCCATACACACACACCATCCACCATCCACAGCCATACACACACACCATCCACCTTCCTCAGCCATACACACACACCATCCACCTTCCTCAGCCATACACACACACCATCCACCATCCACAGCCATCCAGGCTGGCAGCAAGGCTGAGCCATGGCTGGGGCCACCCCTGCCCTGGGCAGGACAGCAGGAGCAAGGCAGCTCTAAGAGCCTGCTCTGCAGCATCTGTTGCCTCCTGGCAGCGGGGATGCTTCAGCAGTGGCTGGAGCTGGGTTTCCTCGCAGGCTGCTGGGCTCTGAGGTCTCTCCCTAGCAAGGTTCCAGTAGACACATCACTCCGGTCCCACTGGCCAGATGTTGGCCCAGTCCTTCCCATCTCATCAGCTCGTCTGCATGCGACACGCCCACGTCCTCGAGCTCTTCACTTACAACTTTAGATACCAAATTAGCCTTGTAATTAACGTCATTAACAAAGGGCCTGTTAGTGGTCCCTATGGGTACAGGTGGGGCAGCTTTCCATTCACTGGAGGCAGCTTCAGCTCCAGGCTTCGTAAAGCCTGCCCTTGACCGCTGGATTTGCACAACCGCTTTGCAAACCGGAGCCAGTGTTGGAGACCGGACTTGGAGGTCAGCGGCCGCCCAAGGCAGGGGAGGGTGCTGCCCGCTCCTGCCCATCTCCAGAGCTTCTGGTCCTCCCATAACCTCCTACTGAGGACAGTGGGCAACGGCAGAGGGCAACAGCAGCAGGTGGCAGGGGCAGGGGCAGGGGCAGCAGCAGTGGGCAGGGGCAGCGGCAGCAGCGGGCAGGGGCAGCGGCAGCNGGCAGGGGCAGCAGCAGTGGGCAGGGGCGGCAGCAGCAGCGGGCAGGGGCAGCGGCAGCGGCAGCAGCGGGCAGGGGCAGCGGCAGCGGCAGCAGCGGGCAGGGGCAGCGGCAGCGGCAGCAGCGGGCAGGGGCAGCGGCAGCAGCGGGCAGGGGCAGCAGCCGCCGCTCCCACCTCGCACGCGGGGTTTTCTCCCTTTCTTAGGGCGCTTTCACGCCCGCTCCCACGTGCTGTGCCCCCTCGGGCGCGCGCGGCCCCGCCATCGGCTCGGCCCGGGCCCGCAGCGCCCCCTACTGCCACGGCGGGCTCAAACGGCGACCACGATCCCGCCGGTCCCCATACCCGCATCCTGGCTCCCAGCACCCCGACTGTTCCCCCCCCAGGCTGAATCCTGCACCAGCCCCCCCCGGTCCTCCAGTGCCCACCAGTCTGACGCCCCACCAGGGCCCCACAACGCCCCCTCCCCTCCCTGGCCCCTCTCCCCCTTGCCCATACTGTTCCCTCTGCCTTCCTCAGCCACTTCCCAGGCGCATCCCTTCCCCCGCACTCCGCTCCGGGCAGGTCCTCCCCGGTCCCGCAGCACGTCCCGAGCCCCGGGATCGCGGTCCAGGGCGGTGCCGGCGGCTGCAGCCGCTCCCGCTGCCCCCGGGAGCTGCTGACTCACCCAGTGCTTTATCGCTGGCCGATATTGCGGCCCCGGCCGGCCCCACCCGCCCCGCATCCGCCCGGCAGCCCCCGGCCCCCGCCGTCCCCAACACCCGCCACTCTGCGGAGGGACCTCCGCCCCCAGTGCTCCACGGTGCCAGCCTGCCGTCCTCATGCGGGGGGCCTGTGCGGGGGGCTCCGTGCCGGGGGTTCCGTGCGGGGTCCCACAGCCCACCTCGGGGCAGGGTCGCCGCGTTCTGGCGCCTCGCAGGGTGCTGGGCGGTGGGACCTTGGAGCGGGCTGTTAGCCCGGTTAATCGTTGACCGGCTGTTTGCCTTCTCCCTGCGGCGCTTTTACACATTAAATATGGGTGCTGGTGGCCTCCCGGGAACCAGCCGACAGCCTGCGGCAGCAGATCGAGGTGCTCCGGGTGCAGAGCGGGACCCCGCCGTGGGCCATGTGCGGAATTCGCGGGGCACGTGGGAGGACACGTACAGAGGGGACAGCGGCGGGGGGGTCTGAGAGCTTGAGGGGCCTCCCGCACAGGGGTTGTCCAGTGGGGTGCTTCGGCTGAGCCTGGCCGGCACAGCGGCGGTGTTTACTTGGCAGGGAGCAGGTCTGGAAGGAGGGAGGCTGTTTGGGAGGGGGGTGACGCGCCGCAGGCAGTATAAAGTCCAGGGTGCTGCGTGGAGGCTGAGGCCACTGCACTCCCGAGAGATTTGCCTGTCCTGGCGCTGAGGTGAGAGCCTGGGGGGCACAGCACCGCTGCGGTGGTGGCCACATGCCTCCCGAATGGGGGGGGGGGG
>NDXB01015707.1:38985-72239 GCA_002631895.1 Agapornis roseicollis | reverse complement strand
GGGGGGGGGGGGGGCAGTGGGGGATCCAGGGTGGGGGCCTCAAAGGGCTTGGCTATGATCTGGTGAGCATAGAGCCAGGGGTGCTGGAGCTCTGGTGAGCATAGAGCAAGGAGCAAAGCTTGACTGGGGCACGTACTGCCCTCCCCTCAGCTCAGCCAAAGGGGCTTTGCCCAGCACTGTGCCTGCAGCTCCAGGTACTCTCATCCTGGGATAAGGGGTGAAGGTACCATCGAGGTGACATTTTTGCCCCACCAATCTGCAGGTCCCCATCTGGTAGATTTGACTGGATGTGCTGCTCCTCAGTTGAAGCTGGGGACAAAACCCGAGGGACATATGTCACAGATGGGAGATACAGATTAGACATAAGGCAGAAGCTCTTCCCTGTGAGGGTGCTGAGGCACTGGCACAGGGTACCCAGAGAAGCTGTGGCTGCCCCATCCCTGGCCCAGAGAAGCTGTGGCTGCCCCATCCCTGGCAGTGTTCAAGGCCAGGCTGGACACAGGGGCTTGGAGCAACCTGCTCTAGTGGAAGGTGTCCCTGCCCATGGCAGGGGTTGGAGCTGGATGAGCTTTAAGGCCCTTCCAACACAAACCAGGCTGTTTCATTCTAAGAGAGCCTGACCCAGCCTGGAAGATCAGAGAGCTCTGGAGAAGACTCCAGAAGTCATGCAGGGGGTTGCTGGAACAGCTGGACATGGGCATCACTCTATTCCAGCCTGAACATGCCTGGTCCAGGCAGTTCCGGCACCCTCACAGACATCACTGCTGACATCAATCCCCTGGCAGCAGAGCCTGAAGAACCTGGGGGACCCATCGGGGCTGTACCCAGCTCACTCAGCCCCACACATCCCCACAGAATGCTAAGCACCATGCTGGGGAGCAGCCAGACCCCAGCTCCAGTCATGGTGTCCTGTGCCATCCCTGCAGGGTGGGCATGCAGCAGGGTGACCATCCAGCCCAGTGGTGCCTGTGGCAGAGGTCCTGATGGGCAGAGAGATAAGCACCCCATAGCCAGTGGTCAGGGGGAACTGCGGCTGGTGCAGGGCTGGGGGGGAGCGGGTGTGCGGCTGTGTGGAGGGAATGCAGCACACAGGCACTTTGTTTGGCTAGGGTGGGCGGAAGTCAGGGTGTTGCATCTGAATGCTAAAGTGTGTTGTTCACGGACCGATAAAGGCCTCATTGTATGTAAATAGTTTATAAAGCAGCATATGACTTCCAGTGCAGGGCAGCGGTGGATAGGGACGAGGGCAGGCGGAGCAGAGCTCTCCAGTGGGAGACATGAGACCTTAGAGGGGCCACTGGGGGCAGCTCGCGAGGACCCTTTCTCACCGGCAGGTATGCGCTGCCGGGACTCTCCACAGCAGGGGTGGCCGGGGGCAGGTTCCAGCCTCGTGCTGAGGGTGGGAAGCAGCTCCTGGGGCTGCTTAGTGCTGGTGGGTGGTCCCAACAGGGTGGTGGGGTCTGTGCTTGGGGTGAGGGGTCACCCCATGCTCCCCAGGCAGGGATGGCGCGAAGAGGGTGGCAATGTATGGCTTTGCAACTGCCAGCTTGAGGCTCCCTGGTCTCACTGCTGCGGGGAATGGGGACACAAGAGCAGGGAGGTGCTGGGGCAAAGGAGCCTGTGCAGGTCTTTGGGTCCATTGCTAGCAGAGAGCTCAGTGCTGGGTGTGGGCATCCCTGCAAAGGTGTGGGAGCTTCATCTCCATCCTCTGTGCCAGCTATGTGTTAGGATCCCTATGGCAGTGTTGGGGTGGCAGGACAGGAGCAGCTGGCACCAACCCGTGTCCTGCCTGCCCTGAGCCGCGTCAGCAGTGGGAGCCACACTGCAGTCTGTCCGTCTTACTGCCCACCCCCCAGGGCTGCGGCAGCGCACTGCTCTCTCCTGGAGCCGTGCCACTAGGGCTGGAATAGCCGGGGGCCCTTCTCACTCCTAACACTCTCTTGCTGCTGGCTCCTGCAGACGTGAGGAACGATGAACTGGGCTGGCCTGTACACAGTGCTGAGCGGGGTGAACCGCCACTCCACTGCCATCGGGCGCATCTGGCTCTCCGTCATCTTCATCTTCCGGATAATGGTGCTGGTGGTGGCAGCAGAGAGCGTGTGGGGGGATGAGAAGTCCGCTTTCACCTGCAACACCCAACAGCCTGGCTGCAACAGTGTCTGCTATGACCACTTCTTCCCTATCTCCCATATCCGTCTATGGGCCCTGCAGCTCATCCTCGTCACCACGCCGGCCCTTCTCGTGGCCATGCACGTGGCCTACCAGCAGCATCAGGAAAAGAAGCTGCTGGTGCTGACGGGGCATGCAGATCCCAAGCACATGGAGGAGGTGAAGAAGCACAAGATGCGCATATCAGGTTCACTGTGGTGGACGTATGTCTGCAGTGTGGTCTTCAGGCTGCTCTTTGAGGCTGTGTTTATGTACATCTTCTACATGCTCTACCCGGGCTATCAGATGATGCGGCTGGTCAAGTGTGAAGCTTACCCCTGCCCCAACACTGTTGACTGCTTCATCTCCCGGCCCACAGAGAAGACCATCTTCACTGTCTTCATGCTGGTCACCTCCAGCATCTGCATTGTCCTCAACATGGCGGAGCTGGTCTACCTGGTGGTGAGGGCCTGTGCCCGCCGAGGCCAGCACAACTCCAACCCATCAGGGAAGGGCTCCTTCTATGGGCACAAGCTCTCCTCCGAATACAAGCAGAACGAGATCAACCAGCTGTTGACGGAGCAGGACGGCTCCCTCAAGGACATGCTGCGGCGCAACCCCGGGCTGCAGGAGAAAGGCGATCGCTGCTCTGCCTGCTAGGGCGAGCATTGTGCTGGCTTCAGCCCTTGCCCCTGCCCCAAAGCTGCCCCATGGCCCTGTGCTGTCCCTGTCCCTGAGGAACAGCATCCTTCAGGTGCCAGTCCGGCCCTTCTGGATGTCCAGGAGGGCATCTGGGGCCATTAAATCTTGTTTCTCAGGCACTGCCTCCCTCCTTTCTGCTCTGGATGGGACATGCCAGGGCTTGGGTGCCAGTGTAGGGTGCCTGCCCCTGCACCCTAGCCTAGATGGGTGCCTCCAGGGGCTGTGCATGCTGCAGTGCCCAGGTAGGGTCATGAACATGATGCCCTGGCAGCTGTCACAAAGGAGCAAGTGACCCCTGGGTGGCATTGAGCAGTGTCCAAGGGCTCACGCTCCCCCAGCACCAGCCCCTGCAGCCCCGAATATATTTAGAAAAGTGCCCAGACCAAAAATAGAGGTAAAATATTTCTGCAGTGGCTGTTTCATCTGCCAGTCACTGTGAGAGCCACCAATGGGGCACACAGCTGCCTCATGCCCCCATAACCCTGCACGTATCAAGAGACAGGCAGAGCCAGGCGGACCCATCCGCATCCCACCAAGGAGCCAGGGACCAGCCGGGAAGGGGCCTTGCAACACCAACACCACCTTGCCGAGGGGAGCCGACAGCGTGGGAGCAGTGGGCTCTACCCCACATGCAGGCCAACGGTGAGGGGTCCCCTTGCTCCTGCAGTGCTCGCAGTTTGGCTGGGCTGCTTTCTGCCAGAGGTCTTTGCTCCTGCTGCCCTCCTCACAACAGGTTAGGGGGTCCCATGGGATGTAGGGTGAGGACAGCCCAGGGGCAGCCTTGGGTTGGGTCCCTGCACATCTGCCTGGCCAGAGAATGGGGTGGTGGCTCGGTGGGTTGTGTGGTGGTCACGGCTGGAAGGTGGCTGTCTTGCAGGGCACACTGCATGTGCCATGGGGGACTGGAGCCTGCTGGGACGGCTGCTGGAGAATGCCCAGGAGCACTCCACGGTGGTGGGGAAGGTCTGGCTCACTGTCCTCTTCATCTTCCGCATCCTGGTGCTCGGGGCAGCCGCTGAGCGTGTCTGGGGTGATGAGCTGTCTGGCTTCTCCTGTGACACACAGCAGCCCGGCTGCCAGAACGCCTGTTATGACAGCACCTTCCCCATCTCCCACCTCCACTTCTGGGTCCTGCAGATCATCTTCGTCTCCACTCCCAGCCTAGTGTACCTGGGCCACATACTGCACCTAGTGCATCTTGAGGAGAAGGCAGCGCAGCAAGCGGTGGCACGAGCCATCAGCAGGGCCCGGCGGCAGCGCTCAAGGCAACCCCGGCTCCCTGCCAGGGACATGCGGGGACGGGTCTGCATGCGGGGAGCCATCCTGAGGACCTATGTCTGCAATGTTGTCTTCAAGGCTCTCTTGGAGGTGGGCTTTATTGTGGGCCAGTACGCCTTGTACGGGTTCCAGCTGAAGCCCCTCTACACCTGCAGCCGCTGGCCCTGCCCCAACACTGTCAACTGCTACATCTCCCGGCCCACTGAGAAGACCATCTTCATCCTCTTCATGTTGGGGGTGGCCTGTGTGTCCTTGCTGCTCAACATGGTGGAGATCTACCATCTGGGGTTCACCAAGTGCTGCAAGGGGCCAGGCCCCAAGTCCTGCACCCTTCCCAGTCCTGGTGGTCCTGCAGAGCCCTGCAGCTCCCACGTCACTCTGCCCAGCAGCAGCAGCCCCACAGCACCTGGCAGAAACCCCCCCAGCTTAGCACCCCTGAAGAAGGCAGGTGCATGGCTAGGGGTGGCCAGTGGGTCCCACAGGAAGGTGCGAGGGGCAGACTTGGCAGTGTGAACAGGGCCTGATAGGATACTCTGGGGTGGGCAGTGCATGGGTGGCCACAGTGGTGGCTCTGTCTCTGGGCCTTGCCAGGCTTGTAGCGTGAACCCCATAGCCAGCATGAGAGGGGCTCTGTGAACATAGCTCAGCCACAGCCTGTGCTCCTGGGAGCAGGGGCACTGAGAGCAGGGCTGGGCTGGGGTCTGTCAACCCAGGGGGAGCAAATAAAACACCTACTGCATGTCACTCGTCTCCTGCTCTGCCCACAGTCACCATGGCATCACTCTCCAGCTGATCCATCCCATGGACAGGCTGCATGGCCATGGCAGGGCCATTGCAGCCCTATAGGCAAGGGCTGGTACACACAGGTAGAGGGTCAGGAGCCATCTCAGCATACTTGTGCGGCCTGCTGATAAAGTGGCCAGAAAAGATAGGAAGTGCAGGCAGGGCTGGACAGGAGCAAGGTGCACAGCAGCAGTGGGACATTAGCCGCGCTCTCCTGAAGTGCCCACCCTGTCTGGTGAGGGGAAGCAGGGGCTGCCAAAAGTCTTCTGCATCTTTATTGGAAATGAATGGTTTCCAGAGACACAGGGTTAGTCCTACTGCCCTGGCATCACTACAACAAGACTGGTGAGTGGCTCACTCTCCACATGGAAACAGAGGACAGATGGCCCCGGGCCAGGGACCAGAACAATATATACAGGCTCAATGGGAGACCCATGTACAGCTGAAGAAAACCGATCAAAACACAGGGAGGGGCAGGAGGCAGCAGCACAGCCAGAGCCAGGCTTGGGCAACCTGCTGCTGTGGGAGGGAGGGCGCAGGCCAGGTAGTGCTCCTTGCTTCTGCCAGCAGCTGCCTGAGCCCACAGAGGCAGCAGAAGGACCCACAGATGGCACCTTGCACCCGGGAAGGGAGGTTAGGCCAGGACAGGGGACAGTGGGAAAGGGGAGCAGCGATAGCACAGACCCGTCTCCATCAATTTTCCACCAACTCAGAAAACATTAACAAAACTGAGGCAGGTGGCCCAGTGGTGCACACAAGAGGTGTCCCCTCAGAGAGCCCAGGGCTCTGCCCTCATGTTCCAGCACAGCAACCTCTCCCACCCCTGGGAACAAGCCCTTTCTCTGACACAGCAGCTCTCAGGATATGCAAGGGGTCCTTCCCAAGGCTCAAAACCACCATCCTGCTGCAGCAGCAGAGCTACCCTCCCTGCTGTGGCATCTGAAGCCTCTTCAGGGGAGGTGAAAGGAAGGGGGGAACTAAAAACCTCAGGGCCCCTGGTCCCAGACAATGCTCTTCAATATTGTGCAGTTCAGAGGGAGTAGTGTCAGGGCTCTGGGTAGGGGAGGACAGGGCTTGGCAAGGGAAGCTGCTCCAGACGCTCTGCCCCCCTGTGCTGTGGGGGCTGGCCCTGGGGAACACGCTCACCCAGCAGCCAGGAGAGGGGGCAGGACTGAGTGTGTGGGCCACGTACAGAGGAGAAGCCTGTGATGAGCAGGATGGGATGTCCAAGTCCAGTAACAATGAAGGGACAGCACTGCTACAGCACCATTCCCTTGCACACTGACCAGCCCCCAGCCTGTAGCGGGAGGCAGAGACATGAGGCATCCAGGACTGGGGCATAGCCAGTCTGGCAGCACCTCACTCTTAGTCCATGTCATCCTCCAGACCACTGAGACGACTGTGCTCCTCATAGATCTCCCTCACAACCAAGATGCGGTTCAGCATGCTCTCCAGCATGCTCCGGTCCATGGGGATGACCGAGTACCAGAGTGGGGACTCTGCGATGCAGGACCGTTCAGGCTGCAGGTAGAAGACATCATTGCGGGTCCGCAGACTCTCAGGACTGTAGAGAGAGAGTGAGGTGAGCCCTGGGAAAGCCTGGCCTTCTATCAAGGTGGGGCTATAAAGGCTATCAAGGTGGGGCTCAAGGCTTGTCACAGCCTCTCATCCTTTGGCAAGATGAGGACACAAACTGAGTCTGCAGCTCCTCACTCAGGATCAAAGCCCCTAAGCAGCCAAGCTCACACTGCAGGAGTACTCATACTGCACACTCTTGCCTGGCTGGGGAGAGGAAAGTAGTAGAAGGGGGCAGCGAGAAGCATTCTCTCAACCATGGTCTACACAAGCAGTGCAGACCCTGGGCAAGGCTTCACACTCAAGTACAAATGTCTGGGGAGCAGCAGCCACTCCACAGGGTCCCACCAATACTGAAGCAGCCTTAAAATGGCACATGTAATTTTTTACCAAAGCCTCACCATTTGGAGAGGTAAAACTCATAGAACTTGACTGGACATCGAAGCGGGTTCATCCTGTTCTCCCGCTGCTCCAGCATCGGTACCTCCTCTTCACGTTTCCGCTTTCCAGAGCTACCGTCTGCAGAGGGGGAGAGAGCAGGATCATGGCTGGATCATGACAGGGGAGGCAAGGAGAGGGGCACAGAGATGCTCTGTCAGACCCTACCTCGGCTTTTCTTCTGCTTGGCAGGAGCATAGTAGCGGATGCTCACCACCTTTGACATGCCACGTGCCGTGGTGCACTTGCGGGACTGGCGCACCACGTTGGTGAAGGACAGCTGCATGTGCTCCTCTGCTGTCTGCAGCCCAAAGAACTTGGTGTTGAAGAACATGAGGGTGTTGAGGAGTACAAAGGGTGAGTAAACACCCAGCTGCTTGCACTCCCAGAGGTGCTCCTCCTCAACACGTGAGAAAACTGTGTCTGCAACACACAAGAGGAAGAACCAGGTCGCATCAACAGTGTCTTTGTGGCAATCCCTTCATCCTGCTGAGGCAAGCTAACTGCAAAAGACACAACTGCTTCACAACACCCCCTTTTCCTTTTCTCCACAGCCATCAGCAGAGCTAGATGCTGGCTCCGGCCAGCCACAAGCTACCTCAGAGCATAGCCAAACTACAGGCCAGAACCAAAATCAATCTAACTACTCATTCCTATAGATGGCCATAAATGTCTTCCAGACCAGTGCTCCACCACACTCAGCACAAGATGAATGAAAAGCAGCAGGCAGGACAGACATTGCCAGCTCCTGCTTGGAAACACAGGTCTGGAGGCAAGTGCCTCTGTCCAGTACAACCAATATGCAGAGTCTAGATCTGTGAACTAACCACTGCCAAAATGGAACAGGGAAGGCAGCACAGATTACAGCATCATGAAAAGCCTCTGCCAAGGCTCTACATTAGTCTGCTCACAAGGCAGCAGCACAGCAACCCTGGCCAACAGGTAGTACAGTGTGCAGGGCTCACACATGTGTTGGGAACACAAATATGTGTGCCTGCATGCCTCCAGGCTTGGTATCTTCTTTGCCAAATGGTAGAGACATCACTGTAAAGATTCAAACTGTCCCAGGACATAAAGCAGCCATGCTCTGTTCCCAGCTACCCTGACTCTGGGCACAAGAAGCTACTGAAGCATAAACAAGTTCAGCTCTGCTGTCACTATGGGTCAGTATGACCCCAAGACGCAGTGGGACTGCTGCCTATGCTAAGGAAGAGGGTTGAGGCTGAGGGAGCACAATCTGGAGGGATCCAAGGCTAGAAGCAAAAACTGGGTACATGTGGTAACTGAAGGGACTCTGGAGACACATACTATTTGGTAAGATCGTTGGTTGCCAGCCACTCAGGGACTTGTTCAGCTCCTGCACGAAGGTCACGTAGTAGAGGTCTGTAAATATATTCACCATACGATTGTTCTCGAGCAGGTACTAAAAAGGACAGAACATACAGTCAAGAGAGACATGGTAGCACCTGGAATGCCAACCCATGCCAGAGAGCCCAGAGCCCACACAAACAGCCCACATAAAGAGCACCCCTCCACAGCTGCAGGGCAGAGTCCTAAAACCAGCTGCTTCTGAGAGCTGTGAGGAAAACTCTGGGGTACGACACAGCAGGTTTGGTGCTGAAGAAGTGACTGAGTTTGGGAAGATCTCCCAGCTCTCCTCAGGGCTTGAGAACAAAGACTGAATGAGGCGGGCTGCTGCCCTGGGACAAGGCACTGAAGGAGAGTTCAGTGAGGCTCTCTTGGTCCCTAGAAGGCAGAATAAAGGGTACAAGGTACCCCATGTACCCCCATGTACCCCAAGTCTGAACCCCATGTCTGGCTGTGGAGGACTTGAGGCAGCAAGCCCTCTCTCACCTGCTGAATGCCAAGGCAGAGGTAATAGATGCTGTCTGGTTCATAGCGCTCCCCATTGGGCCGTGTTATCTCCTTGACGAACTGAGCCAGGCCGTAGTTGAGCTCAGCTGCTGTGCAGGACAAGATATCTTCCTTGATCCTCATGGGCTTGGCTGAGGAGACAAACACGGCAGCCTCAGGCAACCACCTGCAAGGGCAGGAGGACCTCCACACCCCAGGACCCAGCTCCTGGGAGGTTTCTGCCACTAAGCCCCACCCAGACAGGGCACTTACGGCCAAAGCGTAGCTCCTCTCCCTTGCTCGTCTCTCCTCCCACATACTTGGCTTGCACCCAGGACTTCCAGGCATTCACACCGTACGAGTAGTTCAACACAGTGCAGCTGGGCTGGCTGCTCATTGAGTCCCGGGAACAGCTTTCAGAGAGCACCAGACGCTTTTGCCCCTGCAGAGAGGTCTACTGTGAGACTGGGCACCTACCTGGGACAGATGCAGCAGTCCTGGCCACCCTTCAGATCTGCTGACTGCCAGCTCCCTCCCCACTGTACCTGTGCACATGCCAGCAAGCATCCTTGCCAACAAGGTCCATTACTTATGAGGATCACAGGCAGGAAAGAGGCCAGCTCTTACATGACCTGTGGCATTCAAAGCTCCTCTCATTCCATGAGTGGCCCACAGGCTAGGCATGCCCTAAAATAAGAGGGCACAACCTTCCGAGCACACCAAAGCCTCTGGCACACTTCACCCCGTACACAGAATAATAGAATAGTTAGGGCTGGGAGGACCATAAGATCATCCAGTTCCAAACTCCTGCCACGGGCAGGGATGCCTCACACTAGACCATGTCACCCAAGAATCTGTCCAACCTGGCCATGTACACCACCAGGGATGGAGCATCCCACAGAGCATAAAACAGGCAATACCCATTGAAAGCTCACCTTTCGGACAGCACGAGGCAGATCTTGATCTGTGGACACATCATCTGGTCCCACCAGTCCACAGTCAAATAGAAAGTCCACGCTGGGGTTGATGTCTAGAGGGTCTGAAAGTAAGCACAGGCAGAAGGGCTCAGCTGAGACTTCTCATCCTGTCCCCTGCACTGGCCTGGTTCTTCCAGAAAGATGAAGAGCGAACATGCAGCCCAACACTTCACACCCTCCACCTCTGTCTGGCATGAACTTTAAGCCACAGCCCAACAGAGGAAATACAGCTCTGTCAGATGCTGCTAAGCTTTCGTAGACTAACCAGAGTCCCACAGTCTTCCTTCTGACAGCCTTTTTTGTTTGTGTTTTAAACCTGAGGAACATTCCTTATGCTCTTGTGTCAGGCCAGCATGGAACAGGCACACCAATTCCCTGTCTTTAGCTGCTAGCATGCCTCAGCTCCGCTGTGCTCCTGCAAGTCCCTGCCTCTTCTTCTGTGTTCTGCCTGCTAATGGACACACAGCAATCCTGCTGTCTCACAGGATGTCATGTCCTGTCCAGGTCTCTCTCTTCCCCTGCTGGATCCTCTGAAATCACCATCCATAAGCATACCAGACTGTGGTCTTAAGTGCTGTTAAAACAGCTTCTCATTCCCCCTTCTCTGCAGACCTATGATTGCAACAGGTCAGTTAGTCTAGACAAACACACACTCCTTCAAAAGTGTTGATCTCCTCATCCCTGCTGCAAGCAGTCATCTGCAAGAACTCTCAGTTCCTGGCCTCAATCCTACTCAGTCAGAGGGGTTAGGGAGACAAATTCACACAGCTCTTAATGCTGCTGGCAATGGTCAGCCAAGGGCAGCGGGAGGACCCTGCTGCAGCATAAGCAGGCCTGCATGCCTGCTTCACCCAGTGCTTACTCTTAGGGAAGTCAGCCTCCAGGTCCTGGCCCGGCTCATCGAGAACATTTGCCATCTTGACAGCCATAGCCAACACATCGTCCCGTGCTGGTCCAAACAGATCACAGTCCTCCAGGAGACCCTCTGCACTTTGGTTACTCACCAGGTCTGCAATGCAAAAGCAGATCATAAACCCAACCTTCTAGAAAGTCTTTTGTCTGTTTTGCCTGTGACAGCTGGGAAACGAAGTTAGGCTCCCGGCAGCAGAGCAGGTCCATGACATCTGCACTGCCCAGCTTTCCCTGGACAGCATGGCATCTGACATTCTTCCTCACCACAGCCCTAGTCACTGGTGCTTGAGGAATGGAGGCCCCAGTAAAAAGACCTGTGAGGTCAGGACTGCTGGTCTATTGCCTGTGAAGCTGCTTTAGGCAAGAGCCTGAACAGCCACCTGAATAAACAGTGCTGCACATGTGCCACAAGACTGGCATCCCCAAAAGGGACAGTGGCAGACACCACTCCCTGCTGCTTTCCCCTCCTAGTACCTCCTCAGCAGAAGTTGAGGACTTGCTCTTTCCCATTGCCTTTTCAAAGGCTTTGGAAAGCTTTGGGAGAGCTGCAGTCCAGGCAGATTATCTAGCTCCAAGAGCTGACAAAACCCCACATCATCCCAGCTGTTGGGCCAGACCAAACCATGGCAGAAACCTACCGCACAGGTCCGAGGAGGCCTTGTCCAGTTCCTCAGCCTCTGCAATCATTTCAGCCATGGCCAGGATGTCCGCTTCCAGGGGATTGGAGGGGATCTTCACCTTCAGCTCCTCAATAGTCTCCACAATCTTATCTGTGCTCTCCAGCGTGGTGGGCAAGAACATTGGCACAGGTACCTGTCAACAGCAGCACACCAGGCAGAAAACTGACACTCAGCCAACTATTGCAAAAGGAGAGGCAGGAGAAGAGGATGGACACAGAAGCAAGGCAGGATCAAGACAGTAAAGGAACACAAGCAGGTGGAGTGTGTCGCTTACCGGGACAGGCATGGAGAAAGGCACAGGTACTTTCTGGCAGTACATATGCATAGGCACAGGCACGAAGATCGGGACGGGGATTGGCAACACTATCACCTGGGGCTTCCAGTCAGCCTCTGAAAAGAGCAAAAGTACATCAGTGAGCTTGCTCCTAGCAGCTCCTCCACCCAGCCCTGCTGTGCACTGCCATACCCCAGCCATCCAGCACCAAGCCCTTCTTGTCACCAGGTTTTATGACTCATGGGCAGAGCTGGACCAGCAGTAAGCCAAACAGCCCTGCAACAAGAGAAACCTGGCAGAAGTGCAAGCCCTGCTCTTATGTGGCCCTACTGAGAGTTACCTTGCATATCATAGAATCCCAGACTGGTCTGTGTTGGAAGGAACCTTAAAGCTCACCCAGCTCCAGCCCCTGCCATGGGCAGCGACACCTTCTACCAGATCAGGGTGCTCCAAGCCCCTGTGTCCAACCTGGCCTTGAACACTGCCAGGGATGGGGCAGCCACAGCTTCTCTGGACAAACTGTGCCAGTACCTCAGCACCCTCACAGGGAAGAGCTTCTGCCTAAGAGCTCATCTAAGCCTCCCCCGTGGCAGGTTACAGCCATTCCCCCTTGTCCTACCACTACTTTCTCTTACATTCTGGAAACCACACACACATGCCCAACAGGAGCTACACAGTGGAACCTGCTCAGCAGATAGCCCCTCAGGCAAGCGGACAATCTCCAGAGGAAGAGCTGTCCCACAAGAAGTGGGATCATGCTGCAGTGCTCTCTGTGTCTCTCCTTTTGCTGCTGATGGAAACAGGCTCCCAATCTCCCACCCTGCTGCATGTGCCCTGCAGCGTCCCGAGACTCTTCAGCATGGTGCCAACAGCCCAGCCACTCTGCACAGCATTCCAAGCTGGATTCACATTTATTCTGGAGCTGGGACATGGCACTGGCCTTTTCAAAAAGCTCCTGTGATCCTGCCATTATGTCTTGTTTTCCTACCTGTTTGACATCCTTTGGACTTCATTTCTGTCTTGCAGGAAACCCCCCGGTTCTGCATCAGTGGCTTACACATGGCAGCTTTGTTTTTCCGAGGGGTGGCTGGAAGCACAGGGGCAGGGGGTGGTGGCGCAGCTGGAGACATCTGGGCTGAGGAAGCCTTTGCTGAGAGCTGAGGAAACGTAGAAAGCAGGAGGTTGGTGTCCACCTGGGGCAGCACCACCTCTTCCCCACCACAGGTACATCTGGAAGGACTCCCAAAGCACCTCCTGCAGTCCGGCAGTGCCCTACACGCACAGACCTGGAGAAGAACTGCCAAGCTGCTACTACACCAAGCCTGTACTGCACCTCTGCAGCTGCCAGCAGGGAGTCTGGCACTGGTGAGACAGTGACTGTTCCCAGGAACAGGGGAGCACAGTGGCAGGCTGACTGGGAATCAGTCAATTCACAGGGAATGGTTATTCTTCCTCCTTGCAGGAGATACACTGATGCTGTCCTCCCCAGCAGCTCTTACCAGCTCCCACTACTCAGTCATCTTAGAATGCACTGGTGGCAGAAGAATGAAATCTCTCTGAGCAATGGCAGATCTGCCCTCTCTTTGCAGAGAGCCCCTTTGTGCTATTTTGCAAACTCCTACCTCCAATGCGCCTTACCGTGTTAGTCTCTGCCTTCTGTAGGGAAGGAGCAGGTGGCTTTGGCTCTGAAGTCTGACCTGTAAGAGAAAGCAACAGCTCTAAGTTCAAGAGCTCCTGGGCCAACAGGTCCCAGTTCTGGGACTGAAGGTGGCAGCAGCCAGAGCACAGGGACAAGCTTCCCAGAAACTGCTCGTGGTTGCTCCAGGAACAGTTAATGTTTCCACAATTTCTAGTCCTAGCAGCTCAGAAGACACTACACCTACAAAATCAAATTATTCCCATGTCATTTTGTGCTTCCTTACAGTCCACCCAATCCCCATCACAGCAGGTCAGGAGAAATCCCAGACCCTTGTAGAGAGAACCCAGGGCTCTACTCCCAGTTCTGCCTATTGGCTTGCTGTACCGAGCCATGGCCCCTCCCTGTGCCTCCATCTTCCTGCTACAAAGATCTTGGCAAAGTGCTTCGAGATCCCTAGGAAGAAGGTGACAGAGCTAGCAGTCGCACTTTGAGATATCCCAGAAAGCAGAGACAGCTTTGCCCCAGCCCAAGAGATGCAATGGATTTCCCCTAGGAAAGAGGGGAATCACCTGCAGGGAAGAGGCACATGTGGTGGACACTAGTTTCAGGTGATGACAGCATCATCCTGGCTTCGATGATAATTCCAGCTCATTTGCACTGCAGAGAGCCTGCAGTCATCTCAAAGGCTGATAAGCTAAGAGCACCTTCATCCAAGTCTCCAGTGAGGCTTCATTTGCTGCCCACCAAATGGGGATGGGCAAGCTCCATTTGGAGAAAGCTCCTTAGCCTGCAGCTGAGCATTCAGCCATAGGATCTGCAACAAGCTTAATGGGTCCAAGAACTCCCCCTCACCAGCCCAAAGTGGACAGACAGCAGGTCTAGGTGGGAGACATCAATGGCTTGAATGAGAAAAGACAAGCTATGGAAAATGAGCAGAGTTTCTGCCACAGCAGAATCAAAAGCAAAGTTGACTGTCCCACAGACCAATGATTCAGAGCTAAAGAAAACAAGATCCTCCTGCCACAAAGCTCAATGTGCTACATGTTCAGGCTTCCAGGAAAGCTGCAGTCTTTTCTTTGCTCTCATGCCAACATCAGCCAGGAGCTGCAAAAGAGCTGCATTACCTGCACCAATCATGACTTCTAATCCTCTATCCTCTCCAGCTGGATGGCCCTGTGCAGAGCCATCTCTTGGAAGTCTCTGCGCACAGTTCTGTGGCAGAAGCTCCTCAATCCCTCATCACGCAGACTGTTCCCAGCAAAGGAATGGCCACTTTCATTGTCAGCAAGCACTCCCAAGACCACTGGGGTGGCAGTAGCCACTGGGTCAAAGGAATGAATGGTTTTGGGCAACCCCTGGCTGCAGAAGAAACAAGTAGTCAGCAGCTCTGCTTAAGATGGGCCTGAAATCCAGACAGTCCCTTGTGAGCTGGCAACACAGCTACCAGGTCCACAGGAGACCCTGGCTGGACCAGGCAGAAGCTATTCCTCACCATGCACTGGCAAAGTGCTCCTCCCAAAATCCCACATGCAGCACTCTGCACTGGAAAACTCTTTGTGTAAGCACATGGCAGGCCCTGGCTCCATCACCCTTCCACAAGCTTAGCAGTATGGCACAGTCCTGGGACAAGGGTGTCCACAGCTATCCCACAACTGGCAAGGAACTGCCAGGACACACAGAGGGCCCAGCTACACCAGTGTCATTCACCAAGCATGGCAGCTGCTGGGGCAGATCAGTTCAGCTCAGCTGAGTGCTCACCACTGCTGACAAGCTTTTCCTTGGCTGCCCTCAAAGCCCTGTGCCTCACAGGGTGCATGGAGAGGCAGCTGTGGCATGGTGAAGGGTGGTGCCCCACATGCCGAAAAGCAAAGTTCTTGGGGGACCTCCAGAGGCGTGGCAGAGACGGGGCTCAGAGGGTGGTGATGGTGAAGGTACCTCTCAGTTTGTGGTCCATGGCTCCAAGGAGAAATGGTGTGAAACTTGCTTCCCTCTGCAGGTAGAGCTTGCTCTCTGTGCCTGTGTCCCAAAAGCAATGTTACTAGTCCCTCACACGTGAGATGCTCTGAAAGGAGCATGCAAATGGAACAGCATGGCTAGGGCTGTAGAATCACTTGATAAGCTACAGGACCCAGCAAATTTAACACCTCTTCCTTCCCTGGGCAGCAGGACAGTCTGTTTCCCATCAAGCAGACTCCCCTGGGCACCCCTGTGCCAGCAGAAAGTAGAAACCAACAGTTCCTTATCCAGGTCACTCCAGCATGCTGCCACTTGAGCTGTTGCCTCACGTAGTCTTTTACAGTGGGTGGCTCTTGGAGGGCAGGTTGGGAGTCCCCTTGCTGGGGGAACCTGCTGCTTCCGGCAGAGCAGCTCTGCTTTGCTGACTAAGCAGCACTGACATCCAGGGCTTCCCCCATCTTGCATTCAGTACAGGGCTGTCAGAAGAGGAACCAGGAAGAGTCTAGAGATGGAGGATGAGGTCTCTCACCGGAAGATTGTCTTGGTTTCCCCTCCTTGGTGTGCCCCAGTCAGGGTTTTACACCTCATGCCTTTTGCTGCCAGAGAGGGCGGCAAAGCCCTGCGCCTGTGATGCAGGTATCTGTTGAAGCTTGATGAACCAAAGTGAGTCCCACCATAAGCTGCAGGTATTTTAACAAGATCACACAGATTATCTAGGATATCATGGCCTGTGAAAGACCAAGCAGAATGAGACTACACAAGTGTCCAAGGGCCAAGCGCTGTCTTGTCACTGTCACTACGAGCACCTTCCATCCTGAGGGACCCCAAAGCACTTTGCAATCTTCCATGAGCAACTGGCTCAAGTTAATGATAGGAAATGGGGCAACAGAAAATCTCCTCTCCAGCTGGAACTCCACAGATGCAGAATGGGGTTATCCGGGACACGGGGTTGGCAACTCCTCAAAGCTGCAGCGATCTTTGGGTAAGTGGTAGGACTCCAATCTAACATCACAAGACAAGAGTGCTTCCAGCAGCTCAGCGCTCCCTCAAGATCGTTCTAGGTTCAGCTCTGTCTGAGGAGAGCCCACCTACAGCATCACCAGCACCACTTCCTGCAGCACCCTGCTTTTTCCTTGAATGTTTCCCATCCAAGCACTGACCTGGCCCAATCCTGATTAGTTTATGAGATCTGAGAAGGTCACAGCTCGGAGGTGGTGTGGGGCTGCAGGTGGATTATCATGCCAAACCACGCTGTCCCCTAACCCTGTAAATCGAGTTCTCCGCTGGCAACATGAGGATGTTAAATCCCTGAGTATCCTCGCTAAGAGTGTGAGCTACAGGCAGCACGCTGGCACCGGCTCCTCCCGTCTGGGCCCTGTGTGTCATAGAACCATAGACGTTAGAGATGGAGAAGCCCCATTAGGTCCCACTCCGTCCTTTTCCCCCCCCAAGGGCCAGTGCAGGATTGTTCCCTAGCGTCTCATCCAGTCCTGGGCAGGAAGCTTCCACCCCTTGCTGTTCAGTCTTCCCTGTGTCTCTTGGACTGAGCTATGCAGGTCCCCTCCCTCCCTCCTACTCACTGTTCAGCAGGCTCTCGGGCCCCTTCTGCGTGTCCAGGTTGGGCTGGTTCTGTTGGTTGTAAAATCGCAGCAGACACTGCTGGTTGCAGAAGTGTTTGATTTGCCCCCGCCAGTGGATGGTTTCCAGCAGCTTCCCCTGACGCTTGCAGGCATGGCACCGAGCTGCCTAAAGCCCGCATCAGCAGGAGAGAAACAACGAGTAACTAACCACACCCCCTCCGAGTGCAACACAACTCTCCGGTGAAAGGTGCACATAGCAAGGTGCTGTGAGCTTCCCCACAGCAGTGCCCTGCCAGTGCCAGCCGGGGCCTCCAGCGGTGCGAACTTCTCACAGCAGCACTAGCCGCGGATCCAGCACTGTGAGCTTCCTCAGTGCAGTGCTCTGGCAGGATCAGCTGGGGACTCCAGCTACGTGAGCTTCCCCGTAGCAGTGTCCCGTCATTGCCAGGCAGGACTCCAGCAGTGCCAGGTTCTCCGCAGCAGTGCCAGCCAGACTCCAGCAGTGCGAACTTCCTCAGTGCAATGCCCACATATCTGGGTGCTGTGCCCACCACAGCACTTAGCACAAGCTGCCAGTGCCAATACTGACCTTGAAGTACCAGAGCAAGTATTTGCTTTTGCAGTCTTCACTACAGAAGTCCCAGGTACTGCCCTCCAGCTGCTCGGTGACCGCCCGCTGGCAGGTCTGAGAACAGTAGGTGCACGTGATGCAGCACAGGCCCAGGTTCTTGGTGAAATCCTGTTTGTAAAGAAGCACACACCCTGCGGAGAAACAATAGGAGTGAAACCTTCCCAGGATGAACTGGGGGGCCTCCCTGACCCAAACATGACCAGAATCCAGGTCTGCGGAGACAACAGAGCACACGCAACACACTGTAGGGAACAATCCAGCACTGGCCCCTGGGGCTGGGATAAGATGGGACCTCATGGGGACTTGCCATCTCTCACCTCCATGCTTCTAGGAAGAGTCTGACTCCAACCTCCTGTGTGCAGGAACCCAGCAGGCAGGGCAAGGCCAGGTCAGGCCAGCCCAGACGCAAGAGTAGAAGTGCATGATGACAGGAGGAGCGGAGCTGCCACCTGCTGTCTCCCCAGCCCCCAGAGAGAGAAAAGCTGTGAGAAAGCCCTCCCCAAGGACACAATGAACGGTAAAGATCTTGCCCTAGGGCCTGGCTGGACAGCAAGCCATCCCCATGACACTCCTCCCTTCACTGCATGGCAAGGCTCTCGCCCCAGGGCCTGGCTAAGACAGTCTCCCCTCTGTTCCTCTCCATTCTCTCTTCTCCTCCCCCAGCATGGGCTGGCCTGGGAGCTCTGTCTCTCCTGTACCTTCCCCAAGTACCTTCGCTGCAGAAGTTCTTCTCCACTCCAGAGAAGCGGATCTTCTCATGCAGCAGCTTCTCCTGCTTGCAGTGCTCACACTGAGACACAACCCCATGCAGCCGCTTGAAGTCCTCACAGCAGTCCTTGCAACAGAACTGATACACCTTGTCCTGCCAAAGAGACCAGCACCTGGTCAGCCAGGCTTGGCAGGAGGTTCCTATGCTTCTCGGGGAAGCAAGAGCCAGGCTACAGGTTGAGCCAAGTCCCCAGCTCTCCTGGCACAGTCTGGCAGAAGAGGTCTCCCTCTGCCCTTCTGACATGCTGCTGAACATCAGGAGCGCAGCATTTGGCGTGCAGTCTCCAGGCACATTTCTGCAGCTAAGGCCTTCAGAACACTGGCACAGAAGGAGCTCTGCTTTGAGCAGCAAGAGGAAGGAGGAGGGGTTGGCCTCCACGTCAACATCCCCTTGGGGAAAAGTCCTCACCTGCCAGTCTAGGATCTCCGGCTTCCCACTGAAAAGATTGTGGCAGTAATGGCAGTTGAGGTGGATCCCACCTTCTGGGCTGGTGCGCTGCAGAAGACAAAGACAGCTCATGGAGAGAGACACATGCAGAGGGCAGCAAGCACCCGCTTTGCATTGCTACCATCTCCTGCCTCCTCCACCACTCACGGCAGCCCACTTGCCCCTGCTCAGCCCTGCACCTAGGGCCAGTCAGTGACTCACAGTTAGTCCATCACATCATGTTTCGAGCTCCTGGCAAGCAGATTCTTGAGCAATTTCACTTTTCTTCCAGTGTACTGGGTCCAGCTCTTCTCAGGAAGGCAAGCTTTCAAGCTGCCATCCCTCTGGATTTAAACATATTAAGAGATGGGGGATCCACTACCTCTTCTGAGAATTCCTCTATAAGATTTTGAAACATAGGGGCCTAGTTTCTATTTTCCAGACAACTTCAGAATTCAAGCAGACGTTCTCATCCCGCTTTCTCTGCTAGATTAAACAGCCATTTAGCACTCAGTGTCTCGTTCACAAGGACATATTTATTAATAAAGTCATCCTCCTGATTTTCTTTCTGATAACCTCAGATAAGATGCTCTGAGAGTGCCTCAGTACATGTATTTTTCAAGCTCACATGTAATTTTTCTGTTTTTTTTCTAGCATACTTCAATTTTTTCTTCAATATTGAAAATCAATTGGACATCCCATGAACATCCTCCCTATCTGTGCAACATTCTAGGTAGTTCTTTTGCTCCCTAGCCCCCAGACTTTAACTCTCTGTTCCTCTGCTTGTACTTGCAAAAACTTAATTAATCCTTCTCTCTGTGGTTGTAAACTGAGATATTCACACTGAATGGCTTATCTGCTGTACTCCCAGGGCCTTTGTAAAATCTTCCCTTCCCCAGAACTCACATCCCCATAATACCTGAGTAAGGCTGATACAGGATCTTGCAGTAAAACAACACTGTGTTCAAGTACACGTTAGGAGGAATCAGCCTTGTCACGCAATCCAATTGCTTTCCTTTCTGTGACTGCCCTGACCTCAGCAGGAGTTAACACTTCGCCCGTTTTTGTTTCATCTGCAAAATTTTATCATGCTTACTTTGACTTTATTGCCGGATGATTGATGAAGACGTTCAATGCCTTGGGCTTAATACCAATCCCCAAGAAGCCATCTTGAAGCACTCTTGTCAGTGGTTTTCCTGACACAAGTGTGTTCTAAGATCCGTCAGCAAGACAGCTCTCAATCTAGGTTAGGCATGGGTTTACTCATAGGTTACAATCCTGACTTCATGTGGCAATAAATTCAAGTTACAAGAATTAAATGAAGACTCTGGTGACTGGAAAAGGGGAAACATTGCAACCATTTTTAAGAAGGGTAGGAAGGAGAACCCTTAGAACTACCAACCTGTCAGCCTCACCTCTGTGTCTGGCAAGCTCATGGAACAGGTCCTCCTAGGAGCTATGCTAAGGCATGTGGAGGACAAGAGAACATGGCTTTACCAAGAGCAAGTCTTGCCTTACTAACCTAGTGGCCTTCTATGACTGAGGGACTGCATCAGTGGACAAAGGGAAGAGCTATGAATGTCATCTGTCTGGACTTCTGTAAGGCCTTTGACACAGTCCCACACAACATCCTTCTCTCTAAATGGTAGCGATGTGAATTCCATGGATTGACTATTCAGTGGACAAGGAATTGGTTGCATGGTCACATCCAGAGGGTGGTGGTCAATGGCTCAATGTCCAGATGGAGACTAGTGATGAGTGGTGTCCCTCAGGAGCTCGTATTGAGGCCAGTGTTATTTAACATCTTCATCAAACACGTAGACAGTGGAAACGAGCACCCTCACAAGTCTGCCTCTGACACCAAGCTGTGTGGTGCTGTTGACACGCTGAAGGGAAGGGATGGGATCCAGAGGGACTGGGACAAGCTCAAGAAATGGGCCCATGTGAACCTCAGGAGGTTCAATAAGGGCAAGTGCAGGGTCTTGCACATGAGTCAGGGCCACCTCAGTACCAATACAGGCTGGACGATGAAGGGATTGAGAGCAGCCCTGCCAAGGACTTTGGGGTACTGCTGGATGAAAAGCTGGACATGAGCTGACAATGTGTGCCTGCAGCCCAGAAAACAACCACATCCTGGGCTGTATCTAGAGGAGCGTGGCCAGCAGGTTGAGGAAGGTAATTCTGCCCTTCTGCTCTGGTTTGGTGCAACCCCACCTGGAGTACTGTTTCCAACTCTGAAGGCCTCAGCACAGGAAAGACATGGACCTGTTGGAGCAGGTGTAGAGAAGGACCACAAAGATGCTCAGAGGGCTGAAGCACCCTATGGAGACAGGTGCAGAGAGCTGGGGTTGCCTGGCCTGGAGAAGAGAAGGCTCCAGGGAGACCTTACTGCAGCCTTTCAATACTTAAAGGGAGCTTATAAGAAAGATGGGAACAAACCTTTTAGTAGGACTTGTTGCAATAGGACAAGATGTAATGGTTTTCATTTAAAAGAGGGGAGATTTAGATTAGATAAAAGGAAGAAATTTTGTGCAATGAGGGTGGTAAAATCCTGGCACAGGTTGCCCAGAGAGGTGGTGGATGCTCCATCCCTGGAGACATTCCAGGCCAGGCTGGATGTGGTTCTGAGCAACCTGGTCTCGTTGAACATGTCCCTGCTCATAGCAGGGGGGTTGGACTGGATGAGCTTTGAAGGTTCCTTCTATTCCAAACTATTCTAGAGTTTAAGTCTTATGAAGTCTACAAGTGTAGAACCTCTACAGGCACTCTATAAAAACCATTCATGATCACAGCAAAGGATAACATCAAACAAACAAAAAAAATCCACCAACCAAAAACCCCCAAAAAGAAAACCCAACACAAAAAGCACAAGAAAAAAAACTCATAAACCCAAATGCTGCAACTGTCAGTAACTAACTCTCTACCTCCAAATTCTCTAAGGTTTTCACAACTGGACAAAGCATGTCCTGATCTAAGTTTCTCAGGTCTTCCTGCCTGTTGCTTTTTTCTTTGGCAACTCTACAAAACCAGTATTTTTCCAGTTGCCTTTGAAAACCACATTTCACATTTCCTGAAATGTAACATGAGGAGATTGAAAACCACTAGTCAAGCCCTTGAGGATTATTAAACATGAGGTATCCAGGCCTTCTGCTTGTCAACTTTAGGGCAACACATCCTAGAAGTCTTGTGTTCCTTGGTGACACCTTGCTCAGAGGGCAGCTCTGCCCCTTTCCACCCCACTAGCAGGTGCCCACCATGCTCTGCTAGCTTACTTCTGCGCTTTTGCTCATGTCCTCATAAGGCCATTACATCCCAAGCCACTCACACAGCACAGCTCTCCACTGCACTCCCACTGGGCAGAACCTGACAGACGGGAGTGAATTACAGTCCACTTTACCCCAACGGAGAGGGGAGATAGGGACAAGATTGAGATATGGGCATCTACAGTCACTACAACTCTTGTACTCCATCAGAGTTTCTTGTGGACCCTCCCTGAGGAGCTTGAGGAAGCTGAAGCCTCTGCTAAGTGTGAAAGGAGGCACAAGCTCTATTGCCCAGCCCAGCATGAAGGATATTTCAATACCTGGAATTTGGTCCAGCAGCTGGGGCTGCAGAACTGGTAGACAACCCGGTCTGTCTTGTTGTAATAGCAGGGTTCAGATAAACTCTTTCTGCAGAAGCTGCAGGGTCTAGGGGCACCTGATGAAACAGATAGGCATTGGTGAAGGCAGCAGCACAGGACGTGGGACTGGATTCTGAGGATGGCATGGAAGCTGCTCACTCATTCTTGGTATGTCAAGCTATTATCAAAAAGCAAGGGACAAGAATACCAGGAAACTAAGAGCACCAGATTCTGCTACAACAAAAATGTTAAAGATGGATGGAAAGCAGAGTGTTTCAAGGAAGTGACCCTGGCTCTACATGAATTTGGACAAAACAGGCTGCATATTGCATCAGAGACCACACTCATTCCTGGACACCCTGGTACTCCAAGTAATAGAAAGAGCAATGCCAGCACAGTACAGCTGCTTTCTGCATTCTCAAGAACAGCAATGTATACTACCCCTCACTATTATGATGTCTACATGCAAGGGTTCCTTCCTCTCCAAATCTCCTCCACTTCTCTCACTAGACTCCTCCCCAGGTAAGCAACACACCTTCTTTCCAGCCTCATCCACAAGCAATAAATGGTACCAAGGAAGGAGCTAGAACAGACAGGGGACTGGTTCCCTGTATGTAGTTGCTCTTACCAACCAAGCCTGACTGCTTCACTTTGTGAGAGGTAGTGCAGCAAATGGAGCAGAAGAGGCCCATCTTGCCACTGCGATCCACGTTGGGCAGCATGTCAAAGTTCTTGCACAGTGTCTTGCACCACATGCACGGGTAGACCCGAGTGTTCTTCTGCAAACACAGAACAGAACGGAGCTGTCAGGAACATCATCACAGCCAATGAGGTCCAACCCTCATATCCTACCCCACTACTGCATCCACCACTCGGCAGCTCTCCTGCAGGAACACCTGATGCCAGAGCCAGACTCATAGCCTGCAGGTCCAGGTTGCCTTTGGCACCTCACCTTCTCAATTCATGGATACTCTGGCAGGAATACAGAGTTTGGCAATCCCACCAAGACAGTTAAGTGCAGCCTGCTCAGGCTACAGAGGAACATGTCCATCTTTGGGGAGATATCCAAAAGAAGCCAGCCCATACTAGCTACATATACGAGTGTCACTGCACAGTCCAGCTTATGGAGTGCCTGACCTGTGGTCAGGTCCAAGAGGGGCTGCATACAGAATAAATAAATTCTGTTGGCCTGCTCTGAAGTTTCTCCACAGCAATCTCTTAAATGCTTTGTCAGCAACAAAAGGCCAAGGGGATTCAATTCACCTGCTACTGCCTGAAGTGCCCTGTGCCACCCCAAGCAAAACAGCTGTGTGCCCACAAAGAACCCCCACCTCAGGCAGCTGTCTCCACTCACTTTCTTATAACTGTTGAGACAGGCAGAGTCACAGAAGCGTTTTTGCTGGCCTTCGTGGAAGAGGTACTCCAGTGGCAAGCCCTTGTTGTAGATGTAAAGTCCACAGTTATCACAGCAGTTGGTTTTCAGCCCCTTGGTGGCCCGGAACTTGGTGAAGCAGGCATCACTGCAGATGCGGTGAACCACATTCCCATTGCTGACCTCATGCTGGATCTGCAGAGATATTGCTCCTGTCACTCCCCCAGACCACCGTATGCCTCCTTCCAACACATGTATACCACTACAACCATGTCCCTTGGGAGAACAGGCTGTTACACATAAATTGTGGGCAAGCACCACAATGGAAGCTGGAGTGGACTCAGGCTGACTTCCATCACCAAAAGTCAGCAGAGCAATCTGGGAGAGCAGAGTAGCAGGAAGCAGAGAGCCTCAGGGTGGGGAGAAGCAGAAGCTTTATTTCTTCTGCTGTAACAAGGGCTGGTTCACAGCAACAAGGAAGGACCTGGCAATGAGTCCATGCCAATTCAGGTGCTGAGACCTCACACCATGGGTGAGCCCAACAAATGCCCTGTGATGGCTCCCAGGCAGGACCAAGTTCTGCAGGTCACAAGCACCTCATCCAGGACATGAAGTACAAGGGATCCATTTACCTCACCAGGTTTGTAGCAGACACTGCAGCGGCTGGTATCCAATACGTCTGCAGACTGATGTGCTGGTCTGTGCTGCTGGGCCTCATAGAGGGAGAGGCAGACGGAGGTGCAGAACTCATGGAAAGAGCCTCCTGAACCAATCTGGGCAACCACAGAGTCCTTGGTGTTCCAGATCTCCCTGGGATATGGAGGGCATATGTTACTGCAGAGGCACACAGTTCTGCCAGGAAGGTACAGGACGGCACACTGCAACGCACAGGACTTCCTGGGGTCCCAAAAGGGTGGCAAGAACTGCCTTACAGCACCTGCTGTCCCAAGCCAGAGATACGGTGCCTGAAGATGGAGCATGCAGGAGGTGGTTTTGAGAGGAGGCTGAGATATGGGGCATTGAGTGTGTGGACAGGCAGTAACGCGAAGAGGGTGTAGGGAGCATGGGATATATGGTGTGTGAAGGAAGACATGAGGCAGCAGCTAGCATTGGACAGGAGTGATGTGGATGAATGGGAAGCATGAGGGTCACAGGGATGGGGACTGGCAGGTAGAGCTGTGAGGTAGGTGGATGGGGTCACAAGGAGGGGAGCATTGAGGAGAGGGAAAGGAACACATACTTTTTACAGAAGGCGCATATCTTCTTGCCAGGTGGTCTTTTGGAGAAGGTAGTGAGACAGGAGCTGGAGCAGAAGAGGTGAGGGAGCCCTTTCCGCTGGTAGGCAGTCTGGCCCTTCTGCAGCAGCGTCTGGCAGTTGGCACAAGTCATCTTGGTGACAGTAGAGCGGGCAGCTCGCTGAGCTAGCTGGGTGCGTAAAGACATGCGAGTTGAGCGGCGGGTTCGAAAAGGAACAAAATCCTCATCATTGGGATCATCCACCATGGCATCAGAGTCTTCGTCAGAGACTGGAACTGCAAAGCAGCAGAGAAAAATGCATAGAAATCCCTCATTAGAAACTGAGACAGAAACCTCTGCCATTAGACACATGCTGAGGCTTTCTGGGGTCACCTTTCTGGAGTTCTTCTACATGCTTTGTGCCTGTCTGGGTGAAATGATAAAGGGACCCTTAACAGGTATTCTGTTGGAAATGGAGATGAGTCAGGAGGTTTTTGAGCAAACTGGACTTAAATCTGATTTCTCTCTAGGAATCAGGATTTGCCAAGATTGAGCAGAAGTCCAAAGTGACCATTTACAGAAGGAAACCCTTCCAGCTCTTAAAGGGACTCATCTGCATCACCAGCTTCCAGCAGAAGCAGGCAATGAAGGAGCAACATAAAAATACTAGGGAACACCAAGGTGACACTCAACATCTCACCCAGAGACTTCATGGTCTTCTGCAGGAAAATCCCCTAAATGTTATCTTCCTTCAGAGAGCCTACAGCCATAGAGACCAAAGGCAGAAAGTTCCTGGCTGAGGACGTACAAGATGGATTTCCTGGGAACAACCCATCTTCCTCTATTACTTGGTGTTTGTAAAAATATTACAACCCTCCCTTTAACATAAGTGCCCTGAGAAGGCAAGACAAGTACCCAAGGATGAAGACTCATGGGGTGAAGGTACCTGTTCTGCATAAGAGGAAGGTCTATACAGAAGCTCCAGGTTCTCACTGCACTCACACCATGAGCCATGTGCCCACAGTAAGCCTGCACCCTGTTCTTGGGCTGGAAACAGGCACTGGCCAGCCCCAGTTACTCACTGCTCTCTGAGGAATTCACAGTTTCAGGCCTGGTAGCTTCTGATCTTCTGGCTCGTTCACTTCTTTTCTGCTCCTAGGAGACATTAAAAAAATATTTAGGCTAAGCATCTGCTAGGACAAACATGGACAAATATCCCAGATCATGGTAGAATTCCAACTTCTGGGATCTGAAAATGGGTAATTCCAAAAATACCTGACCCAAGCTGGCAAGACAGGAGATAGGAGGAAGTAGGCTTATGAGAATGACCTTCCAGCTGGAGGTAGCAGAAACATTCTGAAGGCACATTACAGCACAGTGGCAGTGCACAGGGATCACTCCATCACAGGACACATGCAAACACCAAGAGGGGTGACGAGACAGCCAATGTCCCTCACAGGATCTGACAATGCCAGCCACCCTCTATGCTCCCGTAGCATATATACTTTGATTGCATTACCCCTACCTTCTCAGTTGGCAGCTCACTTCCCTTTCCAGACAGGCCTTCTCCTGGAACAGAAGCACAAAAGATGCTTGCCTCTAACATCTTGCTTTTCTCTAACAGAAGAGGACAGGCATTCCACAAATGCAGCTACCCTTTGGGTCAGTCTGCACATGAAGCCTCAGACTGTCCTGGCTAAGAAGCACAGTTCTGGTGGTGATCAGACACAGGAAAGCTCCTAAACCATCTATAGCTAGAGATACAAACACATGGCCTGGGAGAAGTCCTTTAGGGGGAAGACGTCCCTGCAAGGGAGAGGCATGCTGGACAGTTGCTTCAACTACTTCTGACCAAGACTGAGCATCTCCTGAGGAGGTCCAGCCTAGGCAGAGGGACTTTGCCTATTGGAAACACCTTTTGGTTGACCCTCAGTTTCAGCAAAGAAAGAACTCCAGTGATGAAGAGCATGAGCTAAGCTGATGTGCAGCAGCAGCTTTAGCCTAGCTGACACAAGAATCAAGAAACAAAGTTAAAGCTAGGAATGCTAGACCAAAAGCTTGTGTGCATCAAGGGAGGAGCTGCCAGAGCATTATTCCCTGTAACCAAGACTCCTTCCCCAAATCTAGCCCATGACAATTTCCATAACAGACGACGAAGGGCAAAGTTGAAATGCAAAATGGACTCCAGCTTCAGCAATGAGCAGGATGACCTCCTGAGCAAAACAAAGCCAAATTCTGCAGAGATAACAACCTACCTGCAGGTAGTGAGGCTTCCTGTGCTTTCAGTACACTATTTTCTTTAAGTGAGCTGTTCCCACAATTATCTCCTTCCTCTGCCTGGTTTTCTTCTGTGGGCTCAGGGGGCAAAGCTGCAGTTCTGTTGTCCAGGCTCAGTTCCACCTCTGATTCCCCTGTTGGCCCTTCCCTCTGCACGGGTGAGCTTTTCCTTGCTGCCTTCAACCTTGTCTTCTTTGTCTGTTTAAGACTGGCTTGGGAGGGTGCCATTGGCAGACTTGAGGATTGCTCTGTGATTTCTTCCATGGCTGGGGCACTGCTGAGGTTCCCAGAGTCAGGAACAGGATGTCGGGGTGATTCAGGAGTGTCATCAGAGAGTGCAGGAATAGCAGCAGCACCATCTTTCTTAATATCCCCAGAATTACTTCTTGGTGAATCTCCCCCTTCTTTCCATGTTTCTGGAACAAGGTCTTCCCTAGAGAGGGCAGAAGAGTCTGCTGGTCTACCCTCTACTTCCTGGGAAGGATGTACCTTATACAGTGTATCCAGAGCCTCTGATTTATCCGGCTCCACCAAGTCAGCAGTTTTATCTGAGTCATCCAAGACATCAGGTTTCTCCAGCATATCTAAGACAGCAGGTTTATCTCGAACGAGGTTGTTTGATTTACTTAGTTCAGACAGGCTGTCTGCTTTCACTAGAAGGCCCAAGTTCCCATCTGCAGTCATCTGCTTGGACCGATCCCAGTCAGAGGGCTGAAGTACTGAAACTTCCTCAGTAGAAGCGGTATGGGAGCCCAGGAGATCTTCACCAAACTCCATGTCAGCAGGAAGATCACCAATAAGCGGTTTGTTGGGCAAGGACAAGGGGTCCAAAGATCCTGGAAATTCACTGGAATCCATTTAGAAGATGGCAACTGGAAAAGAAAGACTTGCAAGTTAATGAAAAACAATCTAACACAGCACATAAATTGTCCACTCTTCTGAACAATGCTGGAGTAAAACAAGGCAGCAGGACACAGCAAACCTTTGGGAACTCTATAGCCTCCATACACCTCATCACAGCATGGCAACCACACTTGCTTATGATAAATGACACTGTGGCGTATCAGAAATGACTTGAGTGCCGACTTGAGGCTTCACACAGCTGTTCTGTGGTGTGTAATGCCCCCTTCCCTTCCTTTGTCTGTCTCACCAGACCTAAATAAACTGGTCTGTCCTTTCTCCTGGTCTTTACTTGTGGAGCTAACATATCTATTTTTAAAATAACTTTTCTCTTAAACATAGAGGCTGAAATATCTTTACAGGTCTGGAGACTGTGCCTTGAACAAGATACAGTATGACAAGATGCAGGAATATTGTCAGAGGACAGATATAAACAGGTATGAACCATAAACTACAGGTATCGCATAGTCTCAAAACTGTAAGAGACAATAGTCACAGAATCCCAGACTGGTTTGTTTTGGGAGGAACCTCAAAACTCATCCAGTTCCAGCTACCTGCCACAGGCAGGGACACCTTCCACTGGAGCAGCTTGCTCCAAGCCCCTGTGTCCAACCTGGCATTGAACACTGCCAGGGATGGGGCAGCCACAGCTTCTCTGGGCACCCTGTGCCAGCACCTCACCACCCTCTCAATGCTGCAAGACAAGACCAACAAATTTAATGGGAGACAATATTCATCAAGGAATGTAGTGATAGGACAAGGGGGAATGGGTTCAAACTGAAACAATGGAGACTTAGGTTAGATATTTCAGTGTGAGAGTGGTGAGGCAATGGAACAGGTTGCTTGGAGAACCATTCCATAATTCTGTGATTCTAAAACAAGCTGTTAGTAGACACTACATGGAAGGCACAAGAATCAGAAGATGTGTCACCAACCTATCCACCCCTATTAGAAATATTCTAATTCTAAATTTGGCACTGTTTTAGGCCCTGAAGCAGAAGATTCACTATTGCTGTCTACTGGGGCTTACTACGGGCATAACTCACCTATATGAATGAAGAAGGAAGGCTGAAATAATTTCACTGGTGAAGGCTGATTAATTCTTTCATTGTATCCTTTCCCCTGAAAGAATAACCAAGGCTCACTCACAGCTTGTTTGTTCAGAACTGAACAGGACATACTAGGACAGTGAAAATACCCAACTTCTGAAATTCATTTAAGCAAGCATTTAGCGAGCTGTACCCTACTTCATACCCAGGAGTTCAAATTCACTGCCTCCTTATTTTATCTTAAAACACAGTGACAATTTCTGTTTCACAGTGGACAATAAGCACTGTTCCCACAATCACAAACAGAAACTACAGAAGCTGTAATCTTCCGAGATTCCCAGCAAGTTTCACCACTGAAGACTTTGATGATTCCATTCACTCTTTAGTTACAGAGGAAACAAAGCTTCTAGAATGAGCCAATTCAAGAGCCAATCAGAATCTCATATGTGTTTTCAGGTGGCTGACAGAAAGAATGACAAAGTAAAATAGAAATAAAGGCTTTTGAAAGAAAGCTCCTAAGGACTGGAAGCAGGTGAGAACCCTTACAAGATGACAAATACTTTTTTTTCTGCTGTTCAGAAAGCAAACAATACCTCCTTCTCCAAGATACCCCCCACCCAGATTTCAGACAGACAACAGACCTCACAACAATAAGCAGCAAAAAGGTCAAGTCACCAGATGCATAAGGAAAGTTTATTTATAGGTATACTTAACAGGACTAACAACCTCCTCAAATTCACCTTCAGCTACTTTGCATGAGTCTGCAATGAACCACAGAGGCAATACTCATACAGTAGTTGCCAGTTTCAGCTGGCCTAGCCTTTGCTTGGTAGAAATAGACTCTGGGAATGGTTCACAGCATAAGAAATCCATCTGGGCATTCCCTCCCAGAGAATAATGCAAGCATCAATTCAACTACGATCTTGCCATGCTTCTCATGTGCTCTACAAATAGACCAAAAGAGTCTGGTTTCAACAGTGCATACCTTTAAACTGATTTCAAACTCTGGGTGCAAGATCATCATGATCGTAGAATCACAGGCTAGTTTGGGTTCAAGGGACCTCAAAGCTTCTCCAGCTCCAACCCCTGCATGGGCAGGGACACCTTCCACTAGAGCAGCTTGCTCCAAGCCCCTGTGTCCGACCTGGCCTTGAACACTGTCAGGGATGGGGCAGCCACAGCATCTCTGGGCAGCCTGTGCCAGCGCCTCAGCACCCTCACAATGCTGCAAAACAAGACCAACAAACTTAATGGGAGACAATACTGACCAGCAAAATGGTCTTTAAAAGAATAAATAATCTGCAGATTCAGTTAACTCCAAACTATTGATATGTGGCTGGGACAGATACACAGACCTTTCTGCAGATCCAAGAGTCTGGAGTAATACCACTCAAATGCATGTTCTGGTTGGAAGCACAGCACCTGCCATTTCTGTTCAAGATCCAATCCACTTTCATCAGCTCTGACCAAGCGATAGCAGCTCTGTCTCCAGCAGAACAGCTCATGCATTCTGGTGAATAACTCAAAAATTTCTGCCTGGGACATGCAAAGCTAAGGACTCCCGCAGTCAGTCAAACAAGAGGACCATGTATTCTAATACCCTGTTCCTACCAAGAATAGATACTTGGGAAGAGATAATAAGACACAACTAAGAGGACATTCCTCTTCAGCACATCCTCCAATCAAGTGGCAATCAGCTGCTGAAGAACTGCTTCAGTTGCACTGAAACTCTTAACAGTAAGACTCCATACTGGGCAAACCCTCTCTGAATCTGCCTAACCCATTCTCTGAACCAGTGTCAGTGGCAATGTGTTCTGCAGCTCAACATTTAGTTTTAAAAATGTCCTTTTGCTTATCTGAAGCGTGCTGCAGCAGAGCTCTGTGAGAAGGCAACACAGAGCAGGCAAGTGCTGACTTTTGATATATTAAGCCAAGTTGTAAGGGGCTTGCAGCAAGCTGCTCTAGTGGAAGGTGTCCCTGTTCATGGCAAGGAGTTGGAACTGGATGAGCTTTAAGGTCCCTTCCAACACAAACCATTCTACAATTCTATGAATCTGGAAAAGCTGGTGGAGTTTGAGTTGAGGCAGGACCCAAGGAGGTGATGTTGACAAGCAGTCTGAGCAGGAAAGCAAGCAATGTCCCTGACCATCACTGCAATTCTATTTCTCTTCAATGAAATCTTTACAGTGGTTTTCAGCTGCCACCTGATGAGAATGAAGAAGGCAGCCCTCAGAACAGGAGAAAACTATGCTTTCCAGCTCTGTGGGTCACTCTGAAGTCAAACTCAACTTCAGAAAATTAGAGCTGCAGAAGGGTAAGAAATGCTGCTTCTGCCTGCATTCATTCACATTCTTATTGGCTCTCTGCTGAGCTTCAAGGCAAGTCAGACTTCCAATTGAACATCCACTTTACGTTTGGTCCAACAGGAAAAATGGTTTACCATTTGCTCCAACAGGAAAAAGAATAGCTTATTGTTTCTGGCGATGCTGAAATGATCCACCACAAGTCATTATCTTTTTTATTCCAGAATCAGCTAATGCACAGCTCAGTTGCTGAGCTCTGCTTATAATCTTCCTCTTTTCTAGCCACATACCTAGTAGTGAGGAGAGCACACTGAAAAATTACTTAGCCAAACGAAGAGGACGCAGTAGGTATGACTGCTCTGCTGGAAATTTGGAAACTCCTTACTTAGGACACAGCACCATCCTCTCCAGAATACTCAGCAACAGATAATCCTGGGAAGATCAAGTTCAAGAAGTCCCCTGCACAAAAGTCTGAAGCAGACTGCTTCTCAGGTAGCATGCAAGAGTTTCTGAAGAAGCTGCCCAAGGAAACTGTAGCTGCCCCATCCTTTCCAACCCAAACAACTTTGAGATTCTGTGATTCCATGATTCTAAATGATGACTGAGGGTCTGTCCCGAGTGGGCAGGACTGGCATAGAATGCAACACTGACAGTCAGATCCAACACCTTACTACCAAACCTGACCTGTATTTCCTGTCAAAGGAGGGGAACATGGGTCTCCTCTCAGACCTGGAAGCTCAGAGCAAGCCATCTCTACCAGGACACCCAAGTACACTAAGTGACTACCTGAGACTTTATCTAGCTTATTAAAGACATCAGCGGTGCTGTAACTGTGCAGATCTTCCACATCTCAGTGTCCTCAGGTAACTGTTAGAGAGGAATATGTGACCTGCCTACAAAAAAAGAGGAGATATCATCAGACATTTATTTAAAATCAGGCAGTAAAAAAAAATAACTGTAACAGATCTCTCTTGATGAAGTGAATACCTCAGAAGTCTTTACTGCCCACAAAATAGCATGGCCATGAACTTACTGTTTTCCTCCAGCAAAGGAACAGCAATTGCTTAGGTACCTACCCTAGACTTTTGTTCATGGATATGGATATGGATTCAGATTTTCAAGACCTTTGAAGGCTGAATGGATTTATCTTTTTTTGCTACTAGAGATGATTTGAAATATGAAAAGTGTTAATAGCTACAAAATTAGGACACTTATATCAACATCCCAGGTAATCCCTACCTACAAGTTCTGTAAGACCTGAGCGGATCTTTGGAGGAAGTTCCTACTTTTTGTGCCAAATTTTGGAATAAACAGTAACTCCCAACCCATCAGACCATTACCATCTCATTCTTGGCTAGTGTCTACACTTGATGACATATACTGAAAGAGCTGAGATGCTTCATAGAACCACAGATTGGTTTTGGTTGAAAGGGACCTTAAAGCTCATCTGGCTCAAATCCCTATGTCATAGTTTTCAAATAACAATAATAAAAAATAATAATAAATAATAACAAAAAACAGTAATGCAGGAATCCCACTGCTTTAAGAATCAACTATGATTCAGAAAACACCTTTCAGTGTTAAGCCTATCTTATTCATCGAAAAGAAATAGGGAGCCATGACCCATCTCAAAACAAAATCCAACAAGGTAAGATCAACAGCAGAGGACTCTTCAGTGATACAAACAAACAAATATGAGGACTCAAACAGCTGGATACCAAAGTTGGACAAACTCAGAAACACCTCTTTCCAGATTAATATTCCCTACAACTGCCTGACAGGAGGATGGAGCCAGGAGTGGGCTGGGCTCTGCTCTCAAGGAACAAGGGATGGGACAAGAGGAAACGGCCTCAAGCTGCACCAGGGCAGGTTC
>NDXB01015707.1:9451-38349 GCA_002631895.1 Agapornis roseicollis | reverse complement strand
GGCCTCGGCCCCCCCCCCCCCCCCCTTGTGACTGGAACTTGCCTATGCAACGGGAACGGGTAGAAAGGGTAAAGAAGGAACTTCCCAGAATATCATCAGCAGCCTTAAGACTCCAGTGACAGCTTTTAACAGCTCCAAAGCCGGAAGGTACCAAGTTCACCACTAGATTTTTCTACAGCAGGAGCACCAGCTTAGGGTGCAGGTCTCAAACTTTGTGTAGCTATTTCCCAGATGGAACTAGAGGAATGAGGGGCTCCTAGGAAATAGAGGTTGGAACTGGGTGAGCTTTAAAGGTCCCTTCCAACCCAAACCATTCTATGATTCCACGATAGCAGTCACCCATATCAAGAAAGCCCGAACCCTCCAATACAGAGCAGATGGTGCTGCAAAATAGCAGAATTGTCTGGAATTAGATTTACCAGGAGATTTCCTGCAACACTTCAAAAGGTACATGACAGCATTGCTCTGATGTCAGCACTGGTTGTCGTTAACCCAACATCTCTGTATTAGTAGTAAACTCTAAGACAGCCAACAGGAGCATGCTCATCCATCCAGGACACCATCCTGGCAGCAGCTTGAAACTGCTTGAAGACTCTCATGTCTTTGCGTAAGACCAGGATCCCCCCCCCCCAAGCACTTAGCATCAAGGCTTTGCAACAAAAAAAGGAGCAACACATTTAAGTACACTCTAACACAACTTGTTTTGTTTACACATGTTAAGACAGAGTCTTAGCAGCAATGCCTGGAGAGCAATAGCTTCTAGAACCAACTGCACTTGAAGATCAAATCAGAAAGAAAACTCTCCTGTTATTTGTACAGTTTTTTGTCTATAACATGAATAAGCAACACTTCTTCCAAGGCTCATCACTTGTCACATAACAACATCTGCCCCCCCAAAATAGCATTATACACAGGGAAAGAAGGTGGGTGGGTAAAAATCTTTTGGGAGTACTAGCTGAAGCACAACAGAAAAGCATGGAGGTATACAGCATGTTCAAGCAGCACCTGTTGAAACTGCCCTGATGATAAGACACTGACTGAAAGACAGAAAGACACAGTAGACCTGGAAGTGGCCAGAAAGAAATGGCCTCAGGGTTTCTGCCTGTTGCCCAAATGCTGCAGGAGGGCATCTGACCAGGCTGGGAACAGGCCACAGACTCCCTAGCTCTGGAGGTCCTCAAAACTTAACTGGATGAAGCTCTGAATGAAGCAGTCTCAAGTCAGCTCTGCTGTAAGCAGGAGGCCAGTTAGCCTAGAGACTTCCAGAGGTGCCTTCCAACCTAAATCTGTCTCTGATTCTTTGAACAAACATTATTGCACAGAGAGAGAAGACAAGAGGGCAGAATCTCAGGATGGGTGTATCTTTGAGAGCAAGCCATGTAATGTTTTGGTTTTACAGAGACAAATTACTGGAAGCTCAAGGTAAGCTGTCCCCTTGACCTTGCTGACAAGTCTCAGAATGCTCTGCAAGGTGCCTGCTGCCAGGTGTCCAAACATGGATCCCAGTGTCAGGATTCTTGACCTCCAGTGCAGCTGTACAAACTGGCACTGGGTAAGGCTGTGTTGAACAGATCAATGTCTCACCCAGCCTAGTGACTGACTCTATTCATTCTCTTTATGCTGCTGAGGGCTGAGCAGCAGAACAGGCTTACAGGAAGTGGCCAGAAGACATTCCTGGAGCCCATAGCTAGCAGGACTGGTGAAATGGTCTCAAGCATTGCCCTTTTCTGATCTATGCTGCCAGCAGAGGGAGAAGTTAATGCTTAAAACACTGCTGAGATTAAAATACGATTCCAGCGAAATGTTACTAGAACAACCTTTCCTAAGCTAACAAATTCCTTGTCACAGCTGTAACCTATTCCGTACTTCCCTTGGATTGCTTTTACCATAATCCTTTTGCACTACAGGCTTTTGCTAGCACACCTGTGTCCAGCAGAGTTACTCATCCCAGCACCACTGACCAAGAACATTCCTAAAAGGAATTACACAAGGGGCTTTGCTCCCAAAGGCCATGGATGCAGCCTCAGCCCCTTGTTCTGGATGTGGAGGAATGTGCTGTGACTTACTGTCAAAGCATCCTCCAAAGCAAGGGCACTTGCAGTAAGAGGGATACAAGCAGCTGTGGAGAGAAACAGAGATGGTTCAAATATGTATGCTGGGGCTGTGAGCTGCAGCTTAGCCATTACAGGCAGCAGCTCTGTATACTGTGGCTATTCCTTTAGCAAAGCTGGACTGGCAATAACAGAGCTACACTCATATCACCAGCTTTGGTCCCAGGATAGGCAGGGTTAGCCAAGAAAATGCAGATTAAGTTTTCTTGGAGAATGTAGCAGCCTGAGAGGGAAAGAAGCTACAGTCTAAACCAAGAGGCTGAAGCACAGCAGAAGGCATGAGCACAAATGAAGCAGCTCTCAACCTCATCATAAAGAGACTTCAGAAACCATTCCCCAGCATTCAGCTGAGCTTCCTATCCCCCACCATCACCTCACGCAGCCCATGGCCAGCACTGCCTCTGTCCACACAAGCAATTTGTGACTGCTATGGCCTGTTCCTGTGCCAGGCAGCCACTGCAGCCAGCTTCCAGCCTCACCAGCACCCACCCTCCTGCTTTTGGGGCCACTCTTGCCTCTGCAAACCCATGGGAAACACTAATTCACCAGGGCACCTCACTGGCCACCACCATGCTGCTTACATGCAGCCAGAGAGGCTTCAACAGGTCGGGACTTGGTCTCTTCCAGCACCACCAGCAGCTTCTTTCTCTCACAGAGCCTGGTCCTCAAGGGCTGTGCATGGTGCCCAGGAACCCAGGCCCTGCCCTGATCCAGAGCCACCATCCCCACACAGGGGGAAGCAGGACAGAGCAGGCGGCCAGGTCAACAGACCTGCAGCTGAATGGTTTTGGAGCTCCACAGGCGTCACTGCCCCATGTGGTAACAACAGCATTAAGGCTGCGGGGCCCAAAGCCTCTGCCCAAGGTGTGAGGAGAGGTGATGAAGGAAGGTACTGGGGCAGAGTGCCGGGTGGGCGCTGCCCCACAGCAGGGACATGGATGGGCGCTACTAAGGCAGGCGCTGCAGGAGCTGGCGTCAGCCGCATGAAACCCCGAGCCCGGCGCGCCCCAGGACGGGGTGGGGGATACCCCTCCCCCGCGCCTCTCGCAGAGGGTCTGCGTGCGATGGGTGCGGCACCCCGAGGCCTGCACCGGGCCCGCACACGGCGAGCGCGGATCGGGGGAAGGTTCCGCCCTTCCCCGCAGACACTGGCGCGGGGCCCACCCTCCGCCGCAGGGCGCCCCCAAGCGGTCACCACGACCGGGGTGGGTGGTGCAAACCCCGCCCCCTACCGGAGCGATAGGCCCCGCCTCCCGGGCGGGCATCCGTCCGGGACCCGCGCCGCACGCGCCTGCCCCGCCCCCCCCCGGGGGGCCCAAGCACCGTCGCCCCACGCTCGGGGCGCTATGCCGCCGCCGCTCCAGCTGCCGCCCCGGGCAGCCGCAGGGAGGTGGCTGCGGCCGGCACCCCTCATACCTGACGCTCAGCGCTGAGCCACTCGCGCTACCCAGAGCCCGGATTCGGGTCGCGGCCCCTTTAAATGGAGGCGCCGCTCGGAGCCCTCACAGCGCTGCAGCCCGCGGGGGGGACAGAGGAGGCGCCCTATTGGCTGTACAGAGAGAGGGACGCTTTTCTATTGGTCGCGGCGAAGCCTGGGCTCGCGAGACTAACTTGCAGGCGGCGGCCTCGGAAACGCGGAGCAGGGAACCCAGGATTGGCGCTTCAGCCCGCACTCCACCGGGCGGCAGGAAAACCCGAAGCGGATCAGCGCGGAGGAGCAGGGCCCCGTGAAAACACAGAGCGAAACCGAACGCGGGCAGAGCCCGTACCCTGGCGGTACAGGCGAGAGGCGGGGGACCGTGCGCGGCGGGAGGCGAGGCCCGGAACGGGGTGCCCCGCTTCCCCCCGGTGCCCGCACGGCCACACGCAAAGTGCGGAGCGGATCGCGAGTAACAAGATTGCCACCCCAGTTCCCCCCCCCCCTTAACCCTATCGCTGCCGCTTCGCACGACCCTGGCCCGCTGCCGCTCCGGGGGGGCCCAGTTCGACCTCGCCGCTACAGCCTCTACCTGCCGCGGGGGGAGCCGCCCGACCGCTTCCAGGCGCCGCCACCGCCTCCCCGGAGCTGGAGAGTCTCCCCTAGGCGGTGACTGACAGCGCGACTGGGCGGAGCTTCCACGGGGCCCGGGACGCCGTTCCGCCCCTAGGAGGGGCTGCCCCGACCACCGCCCCCTCCGGCTCTCCTCCCCTATCCAGGCCCCGCTCCCTTCCATAGCCGCGGCACCCCACGCTCCCCTTCCGCGCTCATGACACCCCCCGACATGGGCTCTCCCGTCCACAGCACCCTCCAACACGCGCCCCTCCCCCACCATGCACCCGCGTGCCAGGCCGTGCAACTCCAGTTCTCGGGGGCTCTCTCCCGCCCGAGGGTGATCCCACCACTCCACTCCGTGGCCGCCCCACCTCTTCACCCGCCGGGACACAGCCCTGGCCCAATTAGTTGTCCTCCGCGGGGTCCGCGGTGCGCAGCACCGGGGCCGGGAGTAGAATTCGGGGCGACCTCCGGGAAGGGGAACCATCCACGCCGCCGGCCGCACTCGCTCCGGCAGGGCTGCTGTGCCCGAAGAGCAGGCTGGCCACGGGAGCACGGCACCGTGCGGCAGGACGCGGGAGGGTTTAGTGAAAAGCAGTGAAAGCACCCACGCCACGACCGCCCCGGGGCCCCGCAGGCCGGCTTTTCCTGTCGAGCCCTGCCCGCCCGCAGCGGGGCAGCACCGCCCCGGCCGAGGTGGCTGGCGGACAGGGGGAAAGCACCGGCGCGCATGAGGCAGGGCACGGGGCTGGCGCTTTCCCGAGGTACGTCGAGCAGACCAAAGCAGCGCGTCTGCCGCCGGTCCCAGTCCCGGTCCCGGCCCCGGCCCCGGAGCGCTGGGGGGCGGAGGAGAAAGAAGGAGAGTGTGAGCGCACCGTGGCACGCGCCCAGCCCCCGCCTCTGTCTCTTTAAAGCGCGCGGCCCCTGCCGCGCCTGCGTGTACTCCTGTCTTGGTGCGCCTGCGCCGTGCGCCCCGGGGGCTACTGGGCTCCTTTGTCCCTCGGCTGCCGTGCACCCAAGCTTTGGGCCCGCCGCGATGATTGGCAGAGCACGCGGCAGGCCGCCGACGCCGTGGGAGCCAATCGGCTCCACATGAGGGCTTACGGGGTGGTTTGGTCCCGCCCCTCCTCGCTCAAGGGCTGTGAGTGGCGGCGAGCACGGCCAGTGGCGGCGCGGCGCTGGAGACAGAAGGCCAATGGGAGCTTGGGTTGTGGGCGCGTGTTAGGTTGTGTGAGTGCCGCTTGCGCGCGCGCTCTGCTCCGCGCCGCTGAGGGGATAGCAGGCCACCATCTGCCGCGGAGCCGGGGTCCGCCGCCAGGTGAGCCCAGACGGCGGCGGGACTTTGCCTCGGCTCCGCTCCGCTGCGGGCCTGGCGCTTGCAAGCGGGCGGCGCCACCGGGCCTTGCTGCGGCCTGCGCGGGCCGCCCCGCCGCTGCATGCGGCCGCTGTGGCTGGCCGCCAGGCCCCGGCGAGGCGGGGCAGGGGTCGGTGGAAGCCGCCTGGGGGCCGTGAGCGACTTGGCGTGTCTGCTTTTAGGTGGGGAAGATGCAAGGCAACAAGGGCTTCAAAATGGAGAAGCAGAACCACGCTCCGCGGAAACAGCACCAGCCCCACCCGCCACCGTCCATCCCCGCCAACGGGCAGCAGGCCAACAGCCAGAGTGAGTCCCGGGCCCTCCGCGCAGGGCCGTCTGGCCCCGCTTTGGGTAGGCGTTGAGCGACCGCCCTCACTGCGTACCGTAACTTCGGGTCCCGGTCTGCTGCCGGCCCGCACGGGTGCGGCGGGTCTTGGCGGAAACTAACGAACTCGCTTTTTCGCTTTAAAACAATAAACTCTCAGGCTATCGAGCAAACAGCGCTTGCGTTCGCTGCCCGCTCGCAGCAGTTGGGCTTACCCGTTGGTGCAGGCGGGGTTTTGAACAGCAGCAGGGTTATTTTGGGGGTTTGTTTTGCTTGATATGCTCAAAGATGGATGGAGCTGCCGTATGTTTGACTGAGTTGTTCGTAGGTTTCTTGTGCTCTTGAAACTGAGCAGCGATGTAGAGGTTCCTTTGTTTCAAATTCGCAAGAAAAGCTCGCTTGAAAAAGGAAGTCTTTGAACTTCTAACAGTGTTTCTGTAAACGCTGAAAATATGTGATGTCTCCTTTCCCTTGCCTCCGTTTCTTATTGTAATCCAACCGCAACGGGTGGCTTCTCAACACAGGTTTCTCTTAAGTGCTAGCAAAACGAATCTTCTGTAAGACTAAAGCTATAGGAGGAACGTTGTTACAGCAGTTTGCAGTCACATGTTAAGACTAAATTTTTACATGGGAGGGACCAGCTTTACTTAATATTTCAGCATTCAGGTACTAGCTAATATTGAACTAGTGTGTTTCCAGGTTTTTTCTCAATCACTGTGGCCTGTAGCTCTGCTGTTGGGATGCAGAGGAGGTGCTTGTCAGCTGAGGCACCATCAGTGGCTTCTAGGGCCTTAACTGATCTGGTTTGATAGTTTAGAAGTGTGGCAGCAAGGTTATTGCAGTTAGCATTTTCAGGGGGAGAAGTGCTTTACTTATACTGGTTTTTCATTTTTTAAGTTCAGACACTTTCACTGTTCAAACCAAAACACTGAGAAGTCACATGTGCTTTCGAGTGATTCCTTTGGGGGGAAACACAAATCCTGGTCTAGTAAAAAAAATTCCTGCATATTTTTATTAGGTGCCTCTGTTAAACATGTTTCTTATCAGGTCATAGAAGATAACAGACAGGGGTCAGGGGTGGCAGTCCAGTCCTTCCCAGTCAGGTTGGGAACAGTACAACAGAACAACTGTATTGTGGTATTCTCACAGGGATCAGCTTATAGTGAGGGACTGTATCTCAGATTCCTTTGAGTGAATCTGTTCAAGGCAGGACAGTGATAGTGGTATAATTCTGCTGTAAGTCCCTCCTAGTCTGCTCACAAGCCTTCCAGTTAATCTCCAAGGACTTCTGCTAATGGTGTGATGTTCACAGGACAAAACACTTAGGCATCCTGCTTGTGTAAAGTAGATAACTTCCACGGATAGTACTTTCAGATTGATTTTATTTATTATTTGATTGGTTTTGTGTGTGTTAGTCATAGATGTGTGTTTATTCTGTAAAAAAGTTGTCTTTGCATGTCTTGCATGAGTTGTCTTTGCATGAATAGCATTTCCTGATCAGTACCACTCATGATCATAGTTTTATTTCCTATGTGTGACTGAGATGTCTCAGCAAAGCAACGGAATTGAATTCTGTGGCTTGCCATCTGTGTGAGGAGGTTTGATACACATTCAGGAAAATGGGATACAGGAAGGTAGAGTGATGATAAAGCCACCTCTGTATCTGGCATGTAACAGATCTTCCAGGATTATGCTGGACTCTTGCTGAATTAATGGTTAAAGTTTGTATATGCATGTGGGGATTTTGGAATGTTCCTACAATCTGTCCTGTTTATTAGTGTTAGCTATAGCATCGCTTACTGGATATAGGTTTTGTTCGTGAATGTTGTATTTTTTTTTCTGAGAAATCACCTGTATGGCTGGGTTTTGGGAGGTGGGTTTTTTTCCCCCATCATTTTCACCATTCCAGCTTTCTCTCCAGCTTGAAACCCAGGACTCTAGAAACCAAATCTGATCCCACAGAATGACAGCTGTCTCAGATGTTACCTGTGGACAAAATTTCCTCTTGTTTGCATATCTATCTGGACACCTGGGCTTGGAGTTGGTGGGGGGAGGGGGGCAGGGACTTTGTTTAATTTAGCTTTTTGTTTGTTTTAGGTGGGGGGAGGATTGTTTGGTTGTTTTTTAGTAAAAATCTGGTTGCTGGCCAAACTGGCATTTCTATAATTGTTCCAGTTGTAACAGCAAAGTCCTGTATTGTCTCTACAGTTGATTTTGTTGTGGGCCAATCATCTTGACCAGATCTCCAAAAGTTGGGTGAAATATCTTTATTCTGAGCTGCAGTCTTGTCCTTTTCTCCAGTTCTAAGTTATCTTTCACTGTTGTTAATGAACATTGAGGTCCAAGTACATGTTTTCTTTAAAAAGAATATAGACCTATTCTGAAATCAGATCCCTTTGTTGCTGTAGAGATTGCTGGAGAGGTTTGAGACTGAAGTGAATGGGTGGTGTTGCCTATGTCTGTGCATTCACTCTGATGAAACCTAATAGAATTTATCCCCCCAACTGTAGAGCAGCTGTGTACCTTATTCCCCTCAGATGAAGGCCTGACTATTGACCTGAAGAACTTCCGGAAACCTGGTGAAAAGACCTTCACGCAGAGAAGCCGCCTGTTTGTGGGGAATCTGCCCCCTGATATTACAGAGGAAGAGATGAGAAAGTTATTTGAGAAGTACGGCAAGGCAGGTGAAGTCTTCATCCACAAGGATAAAGGCTTTGGCTTTATTAGGCTGGTGAGTGACAAGCTACCTTTGGGGTGTTTTGTGGCAGTGACTCGTGCTGGAGGAGTGTTGCTAATTGAAAGTAGCAGATGTTCAGATAGCTTGCTAGTTAAGCCTCCTGTTGATTTTAGTAACCTGGAATATGGGATCAGCTCCTGCAAGTGGTTTTGTCTAGATCTTGTTATGAAAAGGAATGTGAATTCAGGCAGTTCATGTCAGGATTTATTAAGTTTATTTATTAAGGATTTACCTGGTTATTCCGAAGTCAGCTGGTAGAAAACAGAAGAACATGAGTGTGATGCTGTTATAGACAAGGTGACTTCCATATTCTGGAAGGGTTGAACATGGAATTTCTATGGCTATAGGAGGTCGTGCAGTATTACTGGAGTGGTAAATGCTCTTGAAGTAGGAGATCTCTAGGTGATTGCATAGAAGTGTAGCTCAGAGGTGGGTAGCTACCAACATAGTGGTTCTTGGATTTTGTTGGATCATGTACTACCTTTTTGAAAGTCTCAAGTTGAGTGGATGAAACACAAAGTTCCCACACCAGAGTGGGCACTTTGCTGTAGTGTAGTTGCCTGGTGGTGATTTAAATGAGTGGAAGTGCATGAAACTGGCATAGGGTGTTTTTTGTGGATTGTCATAAAAATCAGCATTTCCTTTTACAGTCACCAGACTTTGCTAGGAGGTGGATTGTTGGATTCCTTTTTTTTTCCCCCTAATCTTTTAAAAATAATCCTGCTTTGTAGCCTTAATGTAGTTATGGCTGATACATAATGGTCGTTTAACTGTTCGCTTAGTTTGTACTGGCTGCTGAATGAAGCTTATGGTGATACATGCCCCTGCCCTACTCTGCACATACCTATTCTGGTAGAGTAACTGATGATAGACAACAGCTATGGTTTCTTAGGGCACTTTTTACCATGCTGTGGGAAGATTATTTGTTCCTCTCTGTGAACTACTTGAGAAATAGGCTTGTTCTGACACTGGCTCATTCTATACTGTATTGAGAGTTTTAATGGTAACTTTTTTTATCTTCAGGAAACTCGCACTCTGGCAGAGATTGCAAAGGTGGAACTAGACAACATGCCTCTGCGTGGGAAGCAGCTAAGAGTGCGTTTTGCATGCCACAGTGCCTCACTGACAGTTAGGAACCTGCCTCAGTTTGTGTCCAATGAGCTCCTGGAGGAAGCCTTCTCAGTGTTTGGCCAGGTGGAAAGGGCTGTGGTTATTGTGGATGACAGAGGACGATCGTCTGGGAAAGGCATCGTGGAGTTTTCAGGGAAGCCTGCTGCCAGGAAAGCCCTGGATAGATGTAGCGATGGGTGTTTCCTGCTAACTACGTAAGTATGGACGGTGAAAAGTGTTACACTTTCATGTGTGCAGGTTGAGGGGTGGCATTGTCTTGTGAGCAATGTTTCTTGACACCAGAGCAGGACAGATGGGAAGGAGGTGGTAGGTGGTTTTTCCAGGGAGAGTTTTACTGAGCTTTGTGCCAACAAGAGTGGGTGTGCTGAAACTCAGGTCTGAAAACTTTATTCTGGGAAGCTGCTAGTGGGATAAATGCATGAAACTTATCAATAAGCTCTTTCTTTCTGGATAAAGCTTTAGGGTAATCAAAGCAGTGCTTAAGAAGCAGGAGCTGTTTCAGAGACCGTCCATATAATTTGTAGAAATTAAGCTCAACTGTGTTAACTGTGCACTCTGGGTTGCTTCAGAAAGCAAGTCTTGGGATGGACTCCAGTCAGCAGCTGGCAGTACTGGTGTGGAATGCTGATCTGCCACTGAGAACATGGGATCTGTCAGAGGAGGTGGCCGGGTAGATTGTTTGGAATGTTTTCTGTAATAAACTTTGTTGCCTTATGATTCAGGACCAAAGAAAAAAGCTTTTTCTTGCATAATTACGTCAACTTGCTCAAGTAAACGACTAATTCTAGGTGCATTCTACAACATATGGCTTGTTGCTCTAACTCGAGTGATTTTTCAATCTCTTGGAAATAAAATTACTGTATATTTTGTGTGAATACACCTAGACTTTGTGAAAAGAATACCTCCTGAAATTGGGGCTATACCCCTCATTTCCAAAATAACTTTGTAAGCTTTGTACTTCTCACTTCTCTCCTTCTTTTTGGAGGCCTGCATATGGCAGAATCATACACCCATGCACAGCGCATTCTGTTTCAAAGAGCAGATGTGGGGTTTTGTTGGTTTTGGGTGGTGGGGTTTAGTTTGGTTTTGGGGCTTGGGTGGTTTTTTTTTGTTTCCCTTGGGTTTTTTTTTTTTAATATCTGAGGGCTTTGCCCTGAGACTGTTTGGGGATAACCAGCAGAGTGCGTAGTGCTCTGCAGGATTGCCATCAGGGAGCTTTTGCTGGTTCAGAAGTTTCTATCCTGAAAGAACCATGAAAACGTATTTTTAAAAGTGATCATGCAAGGCTAATCACTACCAGTGTATGACTGAGAGCACCTGGGGGTAACATTCAGTCTTTTTGTAGCTCTCAGTGCATCTGGTATCTGGGACAGCAAAAAAGGTTGCTTATTCCTAGTTATGTTTTGGTTTTAATTAAATTTGTACAGGTTTGTCCTAGTTCATGATGGTAGTAGCTAGATAAACTAGTTGCAGTTGGTTCATGTTGGAAAATAAGACTGTTCATTTTGAAATATGAATATGCCACATCAAACTGGAAAGCTACATTGTGGATATTCAGATATGGAGAGAGATTTTAGCCTCTATCCTGCCTTCCTGCTAGAGCCTGGCCACTGCAGCTTCCTCAGCTATGACAAATGGGGTTGAGGGGCTAATGAGAAGCTGCAGTGTTGCGCTGAGACTGAGCAGTGTCAGTGCTGTGGTGGGGAGTAAATTCAGAGATTGGGAACTCTTCTGTTAAATACTGTCTTCTTCATGCAGAAAGCAGGACAAAAGCACATGTGTGCAGTGTTTGTGTTGTGAAGTGCACCAGTGGATTTCTTAGGGTGGGGGGAAGGGAATTCAGACAGGACCCAACAGGTACTTTAGCGCACTGCTTCTTGACAATAACGGCACATGGTCGTCTCACAGGAGAGTATGTCTGAACGGTACAGCCAGCAATCTTCAGTGAGGATAGTGTAGTTACTCTTTGTTTTATTTAGGCAGCTATGAAAAGGCACACAAAAACTTGCAGCCCATGGTTGGCCATGTAGCAAGAGAAGAAAGGGAGGGGGGATAAAAAAATGCACATTCTAGGGACTACAAGACTTCATACTGAGTACATTCTATTGGAGCATGTCAGGTTTTAGTTACACTGTTAATTTGAGCCAGTAACTGCAAATATTCTTTCAGTAAAATTTTGTTTTGGATTCAACAAGGATTTTGATTAACAATTCAACTCCTATTTTGGAAAGAAAGAAAAAAGTGTTCAAATTGATTTCTGGTTTCAGTTTGATTGAGATCCCCAACTGCTCTGAATTTCTTTGGGAGTGCTAAAAGCACTCTTACACAAGTTCAGACACAGTACTTTTCCTACAGGCTGCAAGCTTTCCTACACTGCAAGCTCCTTGAATTTTCTTAAAAGTGCATAATCTTTTCTTTACAGATTCCCTCGCCCTGTCACTGTGGAGCCCATGGATCAGTATGATGATGAAGAGGGACTACCAGAGAAACTAGTCATTAAAAACCAGCAATATCACAAGTATGTGCCCGCCATGTGACAAGATATGAGATTACCTGTGGACTAGGGCATTGAATAGTGTCTCAGTCGTCAGAGGGTGGCTTGTCAGTGCTCTAAAGGTCATCCTTGTTTCTGTAAATGTGACCTGACTCTGGAAAGAGAAGTGTGTACTCTGTTCTCTTGCCATGGTCAGCTGAAAGCAAGCAGTGGGTTTGGATCCACACTGCTGGACAAGACTGGCAGCCTCCACATATTTTTCATAAGTCTGTTTCAGTTCTTGGAATAAAAAATTGAGTCAGTTTGAGATAACATGAGATCCCCTTGCTCAGATGAGAAGCTGAAGAAGAGACTTAAGTTATGTGCTCTTAAGTATTGCAGAAAGTCTGCAGAGGAAACAGATTTGAACCTGCAGTGAAAATTTAAGGAAGGATATGAATAGCATTAGGAGATTGTAGAGCTGTTTATGTATAAGGCTATGGTCTCTGAAGGCTTCCCAGTATAAGTAGGTATCATGTGATCCAGGCAGCGGGAATTAGTAAACAATGTAAGGTGATGAATTTTTTGAATAAGAAAGACTACGGAGCTTCAGAAGCTGAGAGGCTGCATTAGGCATAGTCGTGTGCTTCAGGTTCAGGGGCTGCAGAGATTGGTGAAATACACGCATTTGGGCAGTGCTTGTTTCAAAGGTGGATCTATCCATAAGATACAGAGCAGGAGCAAAGGCTGTTTCTTTCCAGAGTATTTCTAAATATTTTTTTGTGTCTCACAAAAGCAGTGCCATTGCTTATTATGGATGAGACCAGGACAGTTTCCATGTAAATTAATTCTGCAGGAGGATTCTGCCAAAGCTTCTCTGTTCAATAAGCTAATTCCTGAGGAGCAGACACTTAGGCGTAGCTATTTGTGAGAAAATAGAAGACAAAGTGGTTCCTTACTTGTTTTGCTAAGAAATGTTTTTCTGACTGTTAAAAGGATCTGCCATTGCATTTAATGCACAAGTGTATTTTTCTTGGCTCCTCCTTGCTCAGCTGAAGTGTTCACTAGCTCTTCCTTGCTTGACAGGGAGCGTGAGCAGCCTCCTCGGTTTGCACAGCCTGGCAGCTTTGAATACGAATATGCCATGCGTTGGAAGGCTCTAATAGAAATGGAGAAGCAGCAGCAAGAGCAAGTAGACCGCAACATTAAGGAAGCTCGAGAGAAGCTGGAAATGGAAATGGAAGCAGCTCGCCATGAGCACCAGGTTATGCTCATGCGGCAAGGTATCAATCCAAGACAAATACAGTATCAGAACATGGCTCTGCAACATCCAGGGGTGGTAACTTAGTAGACTGGCTAGAGTTTGCTAAGTTGAGCTGCTTGACTTGTAACCAAGCATGGTGTGGCAAACAAATGGAGAGATGTTACTGGGTTGCTGGACACTCTGTTACCTTACTCTCCTGTGTGTTATGGTTCTAGTTCAGGAACTTGTTAACAGGTGGCATAGGAGATGAGTTTGGGTTCTTTACTGTTGTCTCTTACAGATTTAATGAGACGCCAGGAAGAGCTGAGGAGAATGGAGGAATTGCATAACCAAGAAGTACAAAAACGTAAACAGTTGGAACTCAGGTAAGGGGACAGGTTATGGGCTGTGAACCCATAATATTATGGAATAAAATGCTGCTTCAATGCACCTAATTGTTCAGTGTAACAATTTAATTATTACCTAAAATGTGACTGTTGTTTTGGACCTTTTTGTTCATAGGGGGAGTGTACAGATCGTTTAAGATGGAAGAGTTAGGAGTTTCTTCCACTGATTTATTGTTTTGGGTTTTTTACAGTTCTATGTCTCAGTTTAGCTCCTTGACAGAGCAGATAGAAAAATCAGAATCAGTGCAGTGATTCAGTGGATTCAGTGCTGCAGGTTCAAAAACCCTGTTCTAGCATCTATCTCTTTATTTGAGGGATAGCTTAGTCTCAGAGATTCCTCTTTCCATTCCCGCTCTTTCTTATCTCGGGCTCATTTTGAGAAGCCCCAGGAAGATCTCCAGACTACTTCTGTAATAGAAGGGTCTTGAGAACCATTTGGCTTGAATGCATTATGTTGCATGTTGTTGGCATGTATTTGGGAGCTGCTGTGTACATAGAATCATTTAGGTTGGAAAAGATTTTTAAGATAAAGTCCAGCTGTAAACCTAACTCTGCCAAGTCCATAGGTAAACCATGTCCATAAGTGCCACATCTATACATCCTTTAGATACTTCCAGGGTTGGTGACTCCACCACTGCCCTCGACAGCCTGTTCCAGTGCTTAAGAGCCTTTTCAGGGAACAAATTGCTCCTAATACCCAACTTAAACCTCCTGTGGTGTCACTTGAGGCTGATACCTCTTGTCCTGTCACTTGCTACTTAGGAAAAGAGACCAAACCCTTACCTCACAACCTCCTTTCAGGTTGCTGTAAAGTCCAATAAGGTTGCCCCTCAGACTCCTTTTCTTCAGACTAAACCACTCCAGTTCCCTCAGCTGTTTCTCATGAGAGATACTCCTGGGTGTGTTCATACTGTTTTTATCATGAACTCCTTAAAATGGAAGGTGTCGGAAATGTGCACAAACATGCACATACATGTTCTCATTATAAGGTACCTAATATTTTACAGCCTCAACAAAATAATGTTCTATAGTTGTACATTTCCAAACAAGACCAGTTGGGCAGCACTGCAATGCTGTGATGCAAATGGTTGGGCTATATTGTACTGAGTATTCTTGGGCCTTTTGTACAGGCAAGAGGAAGAACGCAGACGCCGTGAGGAGGAAATGAGAAGGCAGCAAGAAGAGATGATGAGACGCCAGCAGGAAGGCTTTAAAGGGAATTTTCCTGATGCGGTATGAGTGCTTCTACCTTCCCATTACATCTGGATGCTGACATTAGGGTTTTGCCCTTCCACAACACAGGGCTTTCTGTGAATGCTTAACTACATTTTTAGTGTATTCTGCTCTAAATTATTGACTCCCTCAAGTCTTAATACAGCTTAGTCTGGGGAATACAAATACCCCAGTTACTGTCCCACTGCTGTTCATGTAGGGCCCTTACTAGCAGTCTTGCTGTTCAGAAGAATATATGGTAACTGATTTTATTCTAACAGTAACAAAGATGTACTGCCCTGAAGCATTGCTGCAGAACCCTTTATGGTCATATGGCCAGTTTTATCTGAAGCCTGCAGTCTGTCTCAGTCATGCTGAGATGAAATGATCCCAGCTTGAGGCACTGCTGCAGGCATGATAATTGCTTGTCAATTATTTTCTTGTAATGTAAAATGTGTGGTACCTGCCTTTTAATAGTACTATCTCTAGTTCCATAAAGAACAATGTTATTCCAGACCCAGCAAGTTTCTACTGTGGAGGCAGCTGAAGTGCTGTTGAGGTGGTATAATGGCATGGAGGCAACTGGGTGGCAGTGTTCTTGTATCCTCATGAAATATTTAGTTATTTTCCTCAGGGGTCAACTTATGTCAAACCAAGAGAGCCAAAACCATGTAACTTACCTAAATATGTGAATATTAGCCTGTGTAGCAGAACTCCTGGTTTCTCTAAGTAATAGTGCCTTCATATGCTAAATAATGGCACTGAGACTACAGGTGAAGTTAAATCTGTTTTTCAGTTCCCACTATAGAAAAAGTAGTACCCTCACTGAAGTGAGGAGGTGCTCCTAATTTTGCAGTGGGGGAGAGTTGTTGTGTGTCCTGTGCTCTATTAGTAAATGAGAAACTGAACTCGATAGCTGGTATTTTAATGCAAGTGACCCACTACTGTGTCTTTATGTAAGCTTGCATTCCTTTCAACTGGAAAAGCTTCTTAGCTATGCTGAGAAAGTAGCAAAACTAACTCACTCTCATGTGTTACTGCTGCTCAGTAGTAGCAGTAGATGGGAAGTAGATCCAGTAGATGGGAAGATCTACTGCTGCAGATCTTCTCATCCAGATACCAGATATCTCTTAATGCTGCTGTTTGGCAAGATCTGCATGCACAGTTTTGCTGCTGAATGTTTTACCATGATTGTGAAAAACAGCCCTTCCAAATGAGATTATTTTAAATAAGACCTGTGTGTTAAGCAGTTACAGTGTGAAGGTACCTCAGATCCTCTTAATTAACCCTGGGAATGACTTTTCTTCAGTGTTCAGCAGCAAACCTCAGAACTCAGTAAACTTGGGTAATTACATGGGGTTTGTTTGGTTATTTTTTTTTTAAGCCTGAATTTCTGTCATTTGAAATGAGTGTCTCTTTTTCCAGAGGGAGCCTCCAGACATGCGGATGGGACAGATGAGTATGGGAGGTAAGAGTATTCTCTTTGTTCTATGCATGTTTCTTTCCTCCTTTACAAAATCTGTACAAGTTTTGAGTATTCTTATTTTATTGGCTTTTATTTAGAAACTCAGTTGTACTACTAATCTTCTCCCAGTTCAGTAACAGGCAGTGTTCACATGACACCAAGCCACAAAATTTGAGAATGGGGCACTACTGTACATCTTGAAAGACTCAGTTCAGTAAGCAAAAGAACTTTGTTGATGTTGCCATCAGACCCATAGTGTGCTTCGGAAGTTTATACTGGTACAGAAGCTGGTATGAAGCATAGTGCTAGACTCTGAGCCCAGGAAATAATTTGATTACTGTACTTCCATATTTTGACTATGTGGTTCAGGCCATATGTACAAGAGCAAGAGGCTTAGTGGTTATTGAAGGTGGTGTGTGTTAAAGCCTGCTGTAGTTTTCAGATAATACTGAAATGCAGGATCAGTTTGTCTTGACCTGGTGGTGCAAAGCTAGCTAATGGACTAGGCCTCTGTCCCTGACTATAGCACTACATGGAGCTTACACAGTTGTTGCTTGGTATTTTGTGGCTCTGGAGTGATGAGTAGACCCCAGTCACTTGTCTGCCAGGACTGTTCTTCAGTCATCTTTTTTCAGGTACCATTGGCATGAACAATAGAGGAGCCATGGGTGGTACCAATGTCCCAGCTGCTGCACCTCCTGCAGCTGGTCCTGGAGCTATGATACCTGATGGAGCCATGGGAATGGTAATGTACCTCTATCTGCTTTTGTGCACACCTTTTAAATGCAGATTGTTTTCATTCTTAAGCAATGAAAATAACGATGCTGCTGAAGTTAAGCTTGTTTGTCTCACTAGACCTGTTGCTTAACTCCTGCTGAAGTCTTAAGAAGTTAATCTTGCCTAGGTCCTGGCTGATGATTTTTCAGAAGATTGAACCAAGTCTAGTAACTGCTTACAGTCTTAGCAATAATGTGTGGTTTATTTTTAAAAGGCATAATGGAAAGCACTTTGTTAAATGTGTGTTTTGAGAGTAGGTTCTTGCAGGCATAAAGCCAGGCTGTCAGGACCAGTTTTAAAAACAATTCTCTCCTATGCTGATAGGCTAAAATGAGTATGGTAATGGTGAGTATGCTCAAATAAGTTCAGCTCATTTGCTTAGGAGGTAAAGAGCAAATAATCAGTGGAGGTTATGCTTATTTATTTGCCTTTTTAAATTTACATACTTAGTTTTAAGCTTTACTGCAGAGCTGTACAATAGACCGTGGCTTCTGTGGCATCTCTCATTCTTTGTAATACAGAGCATCAAACCTCTCTCAGTATCAGGCACTCCCAGACAGCAGCAGTATCAGCAGCAGTCAGGTTTGTCCAGAAATGAATCTTCCTTTAGCAGTTTGTATCAATTGGTATAATAAACATTCTCCTGCAAACCTTCCTTCTTAGACTTCTTGATCCTATCGTGAATGCTACATCAGGGATTTTTTTTGTTTGTTTGCCATGAAGAACAGCTTTATTTAGGTATAAGCTTTTGTACCTAGGTGGTGGGGACACTGGAGTGGCTGAGGTGAAGAAAACGTGTACTACACAAGGAAATTAAGGGGGAAGATGAAGAGAGGAGGTAGTTCAGACCAATATAATGAAATACAGTATTTCCAAAAAGCAGTAAGCTGTTTCTCTAATGGACAAAAATACATGCAGTCTTTCTAGAAACAGTCCTGGCCATGTGCTTGTTTTTAGGAGTTACTGGGCCATTGAATTCCAGCCTTTTATTCAGGTAGGGAGCAGTTTCTTTGCATGTTTGCTCCAACTGCTTGGAGTGATTGCAGTGTCCTTCCCTGTGGTGTATCCTATGGGAGAAGTTCATGATTTTTCAGCATTTTTCATCTGCAAGGAGGGGGAAAAGGTAGGAGTGCTGTGTTACTGGTAGTGCCTCACCCGCCTGGTGGTGAAGTGAGCATTGAGAATCCCTAGGGACCTTCCCATTGACAGTTTCACTGAAGTTTGGGTCAGGCAATACCATGGAGTCATCTACAGTGTTAGTACTAATTATGATGCGCATATATGTATATCACATAACACTGCATATATATGTATCACTGCTGTAAATCTGTGGACAAAGAATACATAGAACCCAGGAGCCTTATGTAAAGCAGCAGCTCTCCTCTGTGAGGTTACTTAGCCCCAGTCTGGGGGAAGGAAGAGGCAGTGGTTGCCTCTAGAACCTCCTCAAAGGATGTATCATACCCACCATGAGGACATACAAGCAGCGGAGCAGGTTGCCCAGAGAGTTTGTGCAGTCTTCATCTTGGATGTTTACAAGACTGATTGGATAAAGCTGTGGCTAACCTGGTCTGACCTCACAGCTGACTCCACTTTTGAACAGGAGGTTGGACTAGAGACCTCATGATGTACCTTCCAACCTGAATTATCTTTTGATCACCTCCCTGCTGGAAGCAGGAGGCTATGCAATAGCACTAACCCAGCTGGGAAAATGGAGAGTCAAAGAATGGAAGTAGCAAGATAGGATTACAGACTTATTTTGGAATTGAAATATTGTGTGCACCTGGGTTGTGGTATCAGTATATTGCCCCCTTTGTATTCTATTTGGGTGAAGGAATACGATTGGAATGTAAAGTCTTGCTTGCCCAGGCTGTGTTACTCACACACTCCACTAGTCTTTGAGATAGTGCAAAGTGTATTCCAGTGTGCTTGACTACAAGTTATGCAGTGAAAGAGACTTGGTCCTGCCAGTCCAGTTTTAGGGCATGGGGGCTCTTTTATGAGCTGAATTTTTGCAGCAAGGTCATCTGGAATTGCAAAATCCTGGTAAAATCTGAATCAGCTCAAATGGTGTTTAACTGCCCATTGTTCCTTGTTTTTCTTCCCTGCCTCTTCTGCATTTGTCCTCATCACAAGACTCCACCACCACCTGCGGATCGCTTTGGCCAGAGCGGCACGATGGAGGGCCTCGGAGCGATGGGAGGGAATCCACCTGCCTTCAACAGAGGAAATCCAGGGGCTGATTTTGGTTCTAACAAGCGTCGCAGATACTAGCAGGATTAAGCTACTCCCTGCGCACACCCTAAAAAGGAAAGGAATCTTGGCAGGCCACACAGGGCTCAACTCAAGGGGGGAGGGTGATGATATTAAAAATAGTCAATTAGGGCCTGTTTTGGTAAAGCCACTCTAGGCCAAGGGGGATACAGTCTGACTGGTAAAGGTTTCAGAAGAATTCATGTGGTGCATTCCTATAATTTCAATGTGAAAAATGGATTCTGGGAGGCTGCTCTGGTTGTTCAGCCAGCAAAATCTAGCAAGGACCCTCATGCCTTGACCATTCCAGGTTTCCTGTTTGCAGCTGGAGTCCTGAGACTAAACTAGATAAAAATTACAATGTCTTGGCATTTTTTATTTTTTGTGTAGTGTACCTTGCTGAAGAGCACAGGGAAGTTCTGGAGAATTAGTGCAGCATCTGGGTACTTTGCAGCTCCCATGATTCTGTAAATTGATTTAGCTCCAAATGATCCATCATGTAGTTAATTGGGGAAGATTTTATGTTTGGGGTTATTTTGGTTTTGTTCTGTTTATTTTTCTTCTAACTTGTAGTTATTCCTTTATCTGGACCATCTGTTTCTTTAAGGTAGTTGACTCTCGTGTGCAGCCGGAATGGCTGTGGGAGGCTCTTTTTTTTGGATGGATTTTTTTTGATAATATGTTGTATTGCTGTTCATTTCTACTGGTAGTAAAGTACAGTTTATTGGACAAATATACTGTATCTCTTCCTGAAGATTTAACTAAAACAAATGTTTGTATAGTCTTAACCTTGCCTGTCTTTTGTGTAGAAGTACTACAAGATTTTTCATTTAGTGTAAACTGTTTGAAGACAAGGTGTAATTGTTCCACTAAGAAGTCTGAGATTGAGAAACATTACAGGAATGCATTATTAAAGTGGATTTGAAGCCTTTATCTGGTGTCTCTTATGAGTGTTTGATTTGTTTGCTTGGTTTTTTAGTAAAAATGTATCCATATGGATTGGAGTAAACCATGCTTCAGGTTATGGTGCAAAAGTTGTTATCGCATAGCTCTGAAAAGAGGGTGTTTAGTCTCTGAGGCGATTCAGAGAATCTCAGCTGGGTTTGTGTTGAAGGAACCTTAAAGCTCATCTGGTTCCAACCCCTGCCACAGGCAGGGACCCCTTCCACTGGAGCAGCTTACTCGAAGCGACTGTGTCCAATCTGGCCATGAACACTGCCAGGGATGGGGCAGCCACAGCTTCTCTGGGCACCCTGTGCCAGTGCCTCAGCACCCTCACAGGGAAGAACTGAGCTTCAGCCTCTGCACAGACAGGACTACTCCCCTCTGCATGCTGTTCCAGATCGCTGGCTGTTACTGAGTTGTGGACTGATGAGGTACTTCGACTATCATGAGGAGGAAACACTTGCTCTTTGCTGTCATATCCAGTCACCTTGTTTAAAATGCATTTATGCAGAATCAGTTCATACAAGATTAAGGGCTGATAAGCAGTCTATTCTTTGAATTTTGCTTTTACCTTTAAACTCCTGTCATTTTTGGACTTAAGAAGTTACAACTTGTTCTTTATGCAGCGTCCCCTAAACAACAGTGACTGCATTTGCAGGAATCAAAGAGAAATCTGACAAATCTAAACTTGTGCAGGGATAATTTTGTGACACCAAAGCCGCAGACAAACGTTTGCCTTTTTTTCTTCTTTCTCTGGCACACCATGTCTTGCCAGAACCTGTCTGTTACTGCAGAAAGATACAAGTGGTGTAATACACTAAACTTACTACACCAGTGAGCTACCTTTGGAATCTGAAAGAAGGAAGATGTGATTTCCTATGGCCTTGCTGACAGGAGCCATTGTTTCCTCTGCTGTCTTGGTTGTAGTGCTGGTACCTGACTGTCTATTTGGTGAGTCACCTCCGTGCCAGGGGTAGTCAAAAAGAGGAAGAGAGCTCAGCCAGCTCCCACTGCCTTTAGGACACTTTTCCAGCCCATTCTGCTCTAACCGAGCTCGTAATGACCATGTTTTAAGGTCACAGGGTCCTCCAAAGCAAAACCTGTAAACCCCCACACTTCCCACCAGTTCAGGCTGTTCAGGCAACAGGTTTTTATTACAGATGCTGGCTACTGATGAGAAAACTGTGTCTTCAGATTAGACTGAGCTCCTCATTTTGGGCTGGTTCCCACTGGTGACTGAAGTGTGCTTTTTGATGTGTTTTCGGAGCAAATGGGCTGCTTTAGTAGCTCAGCTCTGAAGAAATGAAATTTTCTCTGGCAGCAAGGCAGTGCCTGAGGTACAGGGAGAAAATTCTCATCAACTAGGCAGCTGATTCCAATTTAAAGTTGTAATTGTTCAAGTGAGACCAGAGTGTTGGGGCAATAGCTCTGTAATAACTCAAGCTGCAGAAGGGCAATGTTCTTGAATGGAGAGATGAAGATTGCCCACATGCCCATTTCTGATGATTTTTATGGTCTTTTTGAAGCTGTTCTCTCAGCTGTTGAGTACAGTCAGTACAGACCTCTTGGACAACTGCTGGTACTGGGCAATGCTGACAGAAGGAGAGCAGTTGGGCAGAAATTCTGCTGGAGAATTGCTCACATATATTCTTGTGGGGAATATTTTATTTCCCAGGTAACTAGAACATGAATTCTGCCTACTAGTATATATAGCTGTAGTATTTACATCAGGGATTTTCCTTTCTCTAACCAGCCCTTTGTATGGAGGAACTACTCCATGCTTTAGGACTGAACTCCCTTTACACTGCCCTGGATTCCACAGGGTATCCTGAGGACCCAGGGTTGAGCAGGAGTTTCCTTCCACAGAGGCATTCAGCATGTTTCAAACTGACTCTGATCATGAAAGGGCAAACACATTAAGTTGGGTTTAAGAATCATTTGGTTATTTTTTCTACCTTTTTGTTCTTTTATACATTAAATCAAGTGCACGTAAACCAGATAGGCTCTATTTTTAATTCTCTGCTGCCCATTCTTTGCTGGCTTTAACCTGCCAGGGGGGAACTGAGATGAGCTCTTAAGCAGAAGTTCTACCCTGTGAGGGTGCTGAGGTGCTGGCACAGGGTGCCTGAAGGTTTCCCCTGGAGTGCATCTCTATTTCACCTTGTCCTCCCTGGGGAGCCTCCCCTGTACTGAGAGCTGTGGACACCCCAATCTACCCTTTGCCACTGACAGGCTGTGCTCCTGGTAGGTTCTGTCTTCCAAGCCTCATTACCTGCAGACCTTTGCAGTGGAGCAGCAAAGGAGCGAGGGCAGAGCAGTGCTGCTGTGGGCTGCAGGTTGCTGCTCCCCTGGTGCTGAGGGGGCTCTGCTCAGCTGCAGCCCTCCATGTGTCTGCTGGTCCCTCTGCAAAGACAAGCCTTGCTGTGTGAAGCAGCCATAGCATCCTCATGGCGTTTCCTCCCAGCATGCGCAACAATGCAAGCTCCCAGTTCTTGCTGGCACTGGGATGGTGACAGCTGCAGCCCTGCTGCCAGCCTGTAGAGAGGACAAGGAGATCTGAAACTCTATCGCTCTGTCCAGCCCCCAGTACTGCTTCATGGGTCCCAAGTGATCCTTCCCACCTGAACAGAGGCTCTGGAAGCCAACAGCAGTTTTTTTACCCATCTTTGGGACTGCTGTGTCATTTATTGTGTCCTGAGGCACAGCAGACCTTTGAGGGAGGTATCAGCTTGAAACCATTCTGTTCATGCTAGTATGACAGTTCCTCAGTGCCCTCATGTTTCCCTCCTAGCTTTTGGGTGGATGTGGGTTTATATGCAAGCTACCCAGGTCTGAGGAGGCCTGGTGGTGACGGTGGTACCTGTCCTTCCCTCCTGCAGGGCTGTCTTCCTTGCTAACAAGGTGATGGGGAAAAGTCTGATATGACTGCTGGTGATGGCATCACAAGGTGAGAATGGCAGAACTGAGCTGGAGGTGAGCAGCAGTGCAGTGCAAAATGAGTCTGGAGTCATCTCCCTGGTGACCTCCAGAACTATGGCAAAGGCTCCTCCTGACTCTGGATTTTGGAGATCCCCTTGGATCCTGCAGGCTGTTGTATGGGGATTAATTGGGCTAAAGCAATATCATGGGACAGGAATGGGGTTACATCAGCCACAGTGTGCCCTGTGGGTTGCCCTCTCAAGCAGACTCCCTGGGCAGTTTCTACCTCCAGGACTTGCTCTTTGCCCTGTCTGGTAGTGCCAAGGACTATGTCAAACCAAATTCCTGAGCAGAAATGGTCTCCTGGTGCTATGTGCTCTGGGAGCTCAGGGCAGTGCCCAGGAAACTGAGGTGTCCAGCTGTTCCTGCAAACAGGAACAACAAAAAGAAAAGACTACTTGTTGCAGATGCTTGCAGGAATTAAATAAAACCTTTAATCTGTAGAGTTTTGTAAAGGAAAACCCTTGGGTCCCAGAATCGGTGCAGGTCCTGGGTACAGGGGCCCTGTGTAACATTTTGTGCTGCTCTTCTGTGGTGACAATAATCTTCATCCCTGGGTTGCACAAGACCCTGCATTGAAGGGTGTCTTGGTCACATGCACTGCTTTGGTCTCTGGGCGGTGGTTTTGGGGCTGGGACACATCAGCACAGGTTTTGCCCTGTGACTTTGCGAAGTTATTTCCCTTCTTTTTCAGGAAAATTTTAGCTGCTTCTGAAGAAACCGAGAGCATTTTGTCAAGAGAAATCACAGGTTGCCCTGAGCTGACTGTGAGCGCTGGGGTGCTTCCAGCTCCTCCATGCCAGATGCTGGCAGGACAGCAGGTGCTGGAGGTCCTCTGCCCAGCCTGCAGCGCCCATCCCCTCTGCTGGGTGCAGGGCAGGACAGAAATGCTTCTCGAGATAACGTGGGCGCCGCGTCCTGTCAGCTGCTGAGCTGCTGTGTCCATCTTTAGCCTGCTCTCCGGTTACCAGCCACCTCCTCTGGCTGCCTCCAAAGATAGGCAAAGCCACCTCCCAGTGCCTGGGCTGGAAACTGTGGGAAAGCAGAGGAGGAGGATCACAGGTAGGGATGAGACCGACAGATTTTTGTGGAAGCAGTGAAGGAAGCCACACGTACTCCTGAGCTATGGCAGCGCTGTGCTACAACAAGGGCTGTGGGCAGAGGTTTGATCCTGAGCACAACACCAACGGTAAGTGGGCTCGTACTGGCTTTGTACTGGGATGAGTGGAATGTGTGCAGTTTTCCTGGTCTCAGAACCAGCCTTGGCTGCCACACCATGGCCTGAGCTGCCAAACAGGGCTGAGCTGACCCCAGAATGGCAGGAGCTGGCTCAGAGCTGCTGGGTGTCACAGCTGGCTCATGGGCAGGATTGCTCCTCCTGAAATCCCATGATTTTCTCTTTTCAGATTCCTGCCTGTATCACCCAGGTGTCCCTATATTCCACGATGCCCTGAAGGTGAGTGGGGCAGGAGTCAGGGCTGCAGTTGCAGGCTTGTGCCTGGTAGGATTGCCTACGCCTGACCAGTCTGTTATCTCCTGGTGCCTAGGGCTGGTCTTGTTGCAAGAAACGCACAACAGACTTCTCAGAGTTCCTCTCCATCAAGGTGAGCGACCCACCAGCCCAAGTGCACCCACTGTTCCTCTGTCCTCTCCTCCTTGCCCCTGCTCTGTGCTGTTCTGTCCCGTCCTATGCTAAGGCTGCCCTCTTTGCCCATCAGCCAAGGATTTCCTATCTGCTTCCAAGGAGCCTGCAAGGGTGCTGCGCTCAAAGTGTGGGGCAGGCAGTCCTGGAGAAGGGTGTCCAAAGGAGCTATAGTCCTCTACCAGAATCTTGCAAGGGTGAACACAAATGCTCCAAGCACAAGCACAGCTGTGAAAGTCTGAGTGGTGCTGGGATGGGGGGGGAAGAAGGCAGCAGAGCACCAAGGATGTGGGGAAGACTCTTGCTGCCCTTCAGCTACCAGGCTGGAGTGCAGCAGAGCTAAGACCTGTCTGCCATGGCCCTGGTGAGGCTGCCACACTGTCTTGTCCCTGGGAATCCCTGCACCCTCAACCCCTGCCCTGGTGCAGTATCAGATCCCATCCCTGCAGGACACAGAACCAGAAAAGCACAGAAACTTGCAGGGTTAGGAAGCAGGTGCCAGATCAGGGAGGACAAAGCAGGCATTGTGCTTGCCTCTGCTGCTCAGGGGTGCACAAAGGGATTTCACAGCAAGGAGAAGCCTCCTGAGCCTTTCAGCCAAGGGGAGACCTCAGACAATCAGAAGGCCAAACCAGTGGAGAAGCTCATCATCCAAGGACCAAAATCAGCTGAGAAGATGCAACGGGAAAGACCAAGGTGAGGTGGGCTCAGCTAACAGTGTTGCCTTGTGGTCCCACTCCTTCTGCATGCATTCTAAATGCATTCATGAGGAAGTGCTGCTGCTTCCTCTGACACACTGCAAAAACCCCCAAACCCTAACTCAGCCTTTGCTGCTGCTGTTTCCCAGCTCTGATGAGCCAAGACAACTGCTGCCCATTAAAGTATCCAGGTCTCTGGAACAGGCACTGGAGAAACTGAACCTGTCTTCCAAAGATGAGGCACTTGAGGGCAGTTGTGCAAGTAGTGGCAAGCTGATGGACAGCATTGAGATTGCACATGGCAAGTTCAGCATGGGGTTTTGCATGGCAGGTTCAGCACAGGCTAGCAGGTGCTGCATGCATGCTGCATGCTCAGCACCAGCAAAACCCTAGAGTTGTATCTTGAAGCAATGAGCTGTGCTCAGGGGCCATCCTTGAGAAGCTGGGAAGCTGGTGGTGGGGCTACATGGAGGGTTTGTGGTGTGTGCTCCAGGGTGAAGCTGTGCTGCTCTCACAGGGGAGACGACTGACCAGGTGAGAGTTGGCACCACCTGCAAGAATGCAGCCTGCAAGGTGGTGAGTACCAAGCAGGTCCCATCTTCACATGGCCAGCAGTATTGCAGCTCCAGCTTAGGGGCTCATCTTCCAGTTCCACAAGGTGCTGTGCTGGTGGGAGTGCCGATCAGCTCTGTATGCTCCTGCTCATCCCATCCCTAGAGCAGCTGACTCTGTCACTTCCCAGCCACATTTCTGACAGAGGCTTCTATATTCCTCATTGGAGGTACATTTGCATTTCGGTGCTGTTAATTGCTCTCAATTAAATGTAGCACATATTCAGGATATGGGCATACAGATAAAATACATGTGGAATAATTCCCACCTACATTTAATTAATGCAGCAGAGCCCAATTTGTATGTCACCCCAAGGCCACCTTGTGCAGCCTGCCTGGAGGAGTCCACCTGGATATGAATGTGTTACTGTGTAACCTGATCTAGGTGGCCCTGCTTTGGCAGGGGGGGTTGGACTGGATAATCTCCAGAGGTCCCTTCCAACCCTAAGAATTCTGAGATGGTGTGTGCTGGAGGGACTAAGCTATGAGAGGGGTGGCAAGCTTGGAAAGCAGCAGAGAGGGAAGCAAATAGGGAGCAAAAGACAGCAGGTGGATAAGGACATGAGACGGACACAGTCCGGGAAGGATGGGAAAGGACAGGATGGACAAACAGCCCCCTTGCACCTTGCAGCAAGTTTCTGTGGTATACAAACTTGCCCACTGACCTGATGTTGCCTAGTCCCAGGCTGGGATCAGGCTGTGTTTGGGATATGGCATACAAAAGGGCTGCTGCCAGGGTGTCAGGGATGGCTCTGGGGTGCTGGTGAGCTCAGGGTGGCTGCCCTGATGGCACAAGCAGGGAGCAGGCGGCAGGGCCAGGTTGCCAGAGGGGCAGAGTCCCAGAGCAAGTCCTCACAGATCCTGGACCTAGTGAAAGGGTGATGTTGGGCATCATGCTGTGTGCTAAGGAGGGATGGGCACCAACGGGCAGATGAATGGCTGCACCATGCTGCATCATGCCTTAGGCACAGCCAAAAATTTCCTCTGCTTCTTGCTCCACAGATATACCAAGGCCCAGAAAGCAACACAGAGGTTTGTACTTTCCATCCTGGTGTTCCTGTCTTCCATGAGGGGTAAGAAAGAACTCTTCACCATGAAGCAAACTGACCCTGCTGAGGTCTGTAAGTGCCACATTGCAAGGTCGCGTGGCCTCAGCAATGTGGCCAGTGCAGTTGTGGGTAACACCTCCGAGGTGGGCAGGGGGAGCTGCTGGCTCCAAGCCACTCACCCCTACTACCCCCAACGCCTGCTTCTGCGGGCGCTCTCCGCTCAGGTCACCGTGCTCTCTCCAGGGTGAAGTACTGGAGCTGCTGCGGAGTCAAAACCACCGACTTCAGCACCTTCCTGGAACAGCCGGGCTGCAGCCGTGGGCGGCACTGCTGGGCAAGGAAGGCGGTAAGAGGGCGCTTGGCGGGGGGAGCTCTGTGAGCACAGTGCGGTTGCTGGCACCGGAGGGAGCTCCTTCCCTTGCTCTGCATTCACACAGGGCTCTGCGCTTAATTCTCTTAATTTTCATAATTGCCACAGGTGACTGTGCAGGGTTGAATGCCTCATCTTCACCCATCTGCTATTTAAAATGCTGCTCCTGCATTCACAAAGCGTGTCAGTTCTCACAGCCAACAGGCAGACGTGCAACGGGGAGCTGCACAAGGCAGGAACTGGCCCCGGGCACAGCACAGGCAGCGCTGACGGCTGCTGCACAGGGCCAGGCTGCTGAGCATGGGAAAAACCCTCCACAAAACCTCAGAAGTTTACTCAGATGATTGAATCTGGTTTTAGTGAAGCTTCCCTCTGCAACTGCTTTTCAGGAGGGATCTCATCTATATAGCAACATGGTGTTGTGGCAGGGCAATAGGGAGAGTATCTGAATTCCCAGTGTTGTGTGTGTATGTGTAAGCTTCCCCAGGAAAACTCTAGGCTATAAACAGGCTTGATCTGGGAAAGCCACACCAAAGTGGCCCAGGATATCGCTGAAAGTGCACCATGTGCCTCTGAGCTAGGGCTGCTCTGAGCAACCTCCTTTGACACCAGACTGTTCTTTGTCCTGGAGCAGAAAACATGTAGTGGGTGTAGTGGGTGTAAAGGAAGCTGCAGGGAATGAACTGTGATGTTGTGATGCATATGCTCTGTGCTAATTGTCACCTGAGTTTGGGGCTGGGGCTCATCCTGGGGCATTTCTTTACCTGGCAATGATGAGGACTGCTGGGAGCTTGTCTCCTGGAGATGTTCCTGTTGCAGTCAAAGCTGCCAGTGGCACCGGTGAGGTGTGGGTCCTGTGGGAGAAAAGTGAAACATTGCCTGCTGGGTATCATCAGCCTCCAAAATTTAGCATGGTGGTGTGATTCTGCAACAGTTCCTACACTGCCTTCCAAACTGAGTTTTCTGACTCTGCACAGCATGTATGAGCTTGGGCACAGCCAAGTGACTGGAACAAGAAGGGGATATCTCTGGTCTTAACATGTCCTTAACTGCCTCCCCTCAAAAAAAAAAAAAAAAAAAAAAA
>NDXB01015706.1:0-36348 GCA_002631895.1 Agapornis roseicollis | reverse complement strand
AGAGAATTGCTGTTTGCAAGGAGAGTTGTCCACCGTGAGTGAGAAATGCGAGGAACTGGAGGACAGCGAACGCCAACTGGAAGAAGAGGTGGCGGAGCTCCAGCATCGCGTGGAGACTAACAGGGTGGATGGCCACCGGGCAGAGCAGTCCGGAAAAGAGCGAAGAGCTCNAACTGGAAGAAGAGGTGGCGGAGCTCCAGCATCGCGTGGAGACTAACAGGGTGGATGGCCACCGGGCAGAGCAGTCCGGAAAAGAGAGAGCCGAAGAGCTCATACGAGTATTGGGAGACATAGAAAAAGAAGCCATGCTGATGTTGCAGGTAAGAAAGTGCAGGCACGTGTGGAAAATCCACTGTTACAGATTTCCATGATGGTCCTCATTTTCCAGTGTTTTATCTTTGGTGCCTGACTGCGTGCATTAGCGCTGTCTTTCCTGGAGTGTGGTGGGAGCAGGGAATATGGCTGGGCCAGAGTGCTTTTGTGTGTGTGCAATGTGCCCACAGGTCCCTGAATGGACAGCTCGCCCAAGGTAGATTGCCATTTTGCAGGTTCTGGGGAGTGTGGCTGTAGCCTGGTCTTGTTCTCACTGCTCATCTTTGAATGGGTGTTGCAGTGTACAGGAATCCTTGTCTGTATGCCAGAGACAGTGTTCTTTCATAAGCAGCTCTGTGGGCTGATGGTAGTAAAAGTGGGCACCTGAAATTCAGCATGTGCCGTTCTCTAGCAGGGAGAGTTCTCTTTTCCTTTGCGGTTGTGGAAAGTGCATGCTGTGTTTCAGACACAGGCCGTTTCCCAGGATAGATGACAACGAGTCGGAGCCAGTGTTGATGAGATGAGTTTAAGAGCTCTTCCATTGCGTGTTTTCCATTTGCAGAACCTCTGTCAAGACAGTCGTTTGCAAGAAGGATGCCTGCAGGCGGAACAGGAAACGGACAAGAAGCCGAACCTGGATGTTGACGGGGATCGGCCGAAGTCAAGATAACACTCAATATGAGTTAAAAACCTTGCTCCCTTTATTGCTTAAGCCTCCTTTATTTATAGCACACACACTGCTTCACACCCTTAACAATGCTGGGATTGGAGAACACCGTCCTGGGAACTCGACCTTCAGAGATTCCCAACTCCTTTTGTCTTCTGCTCATTTCTGAGCTCTTACAGCTGGGGTTTCTTTACTCCCTCATCCATGGCCTTCAGTTTACGTCGACTGCGTGACTGTTCTCAGGCAGGCTGCCCTGCACCCAGGCCCCTGGATTGCTCACAAAATGTCCGCTGTTCCACAGGCTATCCACAATTCCCCCTGTTTGTTTTTGAGCAATCCAGATGGATGTCAAATTCTTCTTAACCATAGATATTATACATCGTAACACACAGCCTGCTGTGAATCCAAACAAAACTAGAGCACACGATGCATTCAAACCTTGTACAATCAAGTCCTTAAGCGGTTCAGAAATTCCCCATCCTTTAAGAAGCTTCGTTAACCAATGCAGCCCATCATTTTGTGTCAGATGTTTGGCCCCCTCTTTTAGTACAAAGCATCTACCCTTTTTATAGTGTTGTCTGCACCAGCTTACAATAGCCTGCTCTATTATAAATGGAGACATATACAACAGCTCACTCTATTAATGGACACATAATCAATGGCTTGCAGTATTAAGATTGGATACATATCCAATGCAGCAGACAGCAAGTAGTTACAATTGGTTAAAGTAAGCATATGAGACCCTAGCCTTTAAAGCTTGCTAGCAGTTCACTGTTAGCATATTCCAGTTTCTTGTCATGTTGCTTGCACTGTTACTTTTGCACACATTCAAGTTGTTACTTTTCAGCTGCCCCCAAGTGATGTTTTGTAATCATTTGTTTTACTCTGCCTCTATCTCATTCTGCTTGGGGTATTCACAGTCAGCTCCTGTAGCTGGGGCTTTAGGTTCTTTCACTCATCTGTCCAGCTCATGGCAAGGCTTGACAAACTTTGCAGGCAGTTGCTATGGACCTGTAAGTAGGAGAACACAAATACATCCCCTTCCCCATCCCTGGCACCAGCGCAGGCTCAGAACCACCCAGGCACCAGCATCTGTGAATGAGCAGGTTGGGAACTGGGTCCAGCTCTGGGGCAGCAGCACAAGAGGGACATGGAGTTGCGGGAGAGAGGCCAGAGGAGGCCATGGAGCTGCTGCCAGGGCTGGAGCAGCTCTGCTCTGGAGCCAGGCTGAGAGAGCTGGGCTGGGGCAGCCTGGGGGAGAGAAGGCTCCTGAAGGGGAGACCTGAGAGCAGCTCCAGCGCCTAAAGGGGCTGCAGGGAACCTGGAGAGGGGCTTGGGACAAGGGCCTGTAGGGCCAGGCCAAGGGCAATGGCTTGAACCTGCCCGAACAGGGGAGCCTGAGCTGAGCTCTGAGGCAGAAGCTGTTCCCTGGGAGGGTGCTGAGGCGCTGGCCCAGGGTGATGGCCCAGAGAAGCTGTGGCTGCCCCATCCCTGGCAGTGCTCAAGGCCAGGTTGGGCACAGGGGCTTGGAGCAAGCTGCTCCAGTGGAAGGGGTCCTTGCCCGTGGCAGGAGGATTCTATTACTCTGTCTCCCAAGCTCCCCATGCACTGCATTTTCTGAACTGCTAGGTTGGGTATTTTTAGCCAGCCTGTGTCTCCATCCTCTCCCTGTGATGCACCATTATTTACTGGGGCAGGTGGGCAATGTCCTAATCCTATTCTTTTGGAGATCTGACTCCTAATCCTGCTTGGAGGCACTACTGACCCTATTCCAGCTTGTTAATCAGTCTTTGGATGGCACTGAGGTTTGTAGTTACGCCATGACCCTGTCATCCCTTCTGAGGGAAGACACAACCTGGGCTTATTTCAGGCAGGGGTCGTGTTGAGGCTGCAGCACTTGCCCATCTCCCTGTCTCCCATCATCCCATTTTAAGGGGTTCAGACTTCTTCTCAGGCAAGGAAAAAGGGGAAAGAGATAAAAATCAAATCAAATCCAGTTTTATCCTTTACAGCTCTTCCATTTCTCTGGCAGACCTGAAATTTCCCCAGGGAAAAGGAAGCCTTTTACTCTACACAGTAGTGGCTTTGGCTGAGTCCTGTCAGATCATTTACTAGATGTCGGGATCTGACTGCCTGGGTAACTGTTTATGAGGAAAGATCGGTTAGGAAATGGAGACCGACCCTAGTGACAAAGTGTTAAATACGCACAAAATTGCTATAGCATGAACCAGGGAGGACTTTGATTCTTTCCCCCTGAGCTCTGTCGCTCATCGAGAGTCTTGAAATCAAATGCCCATTTTCCAAAACCTGGTGAATATTCCCTGCTCCCAAGGCTTTCTTCCATTGGCACTTGAAAACCACAGGTTCCTTCACAAGTCATCCTTGATGTTTTATAAATGTTACAGCTAAGGGAGTGTTTCTACCTCCTTTAATGCATTTTTTACAGCTGGATGATGTTTCGATTCAGGCTGCACACAGTCATCCTGAAAGAGACCTCACTTACCTCTTTGGGGATACTTCCAAAACAGCCCATGCAGCCTAACTTGAAGCTAACACCCTCCTCAAGCACTCTGGTTTGCATCTATGGTGCAATCTCAGCTGCAGAGCTGCAGCTTAGGAGCGTGACGTAACCATATGTGTACAAAACAGCTTTCAGAAGAGAGCCTCTGGCCAAGTTTCACTCTTGGGATTAAAAGGGGGATTTCCTTCCAGAGAAACAGCTGGGTGTGCAGGAAAAGGGGTGGTAAAGGTGCTGGGGTTGGAAATGATGCAATGAATATTGCAGCAAATAAGCCTCTTTAGGGATCAGGAAGAAGCCTGCCTTCAGCCTAGAAACGCAGTAAAATTTGCCACTGTTTCTTCCAAGGGATTGCTAAAACCCCATCAACTGCCTTAAAACTGCTGTTTGTTCCTCTTCTGATGAGAAACAGGCGCACCTTCTCTTCAGGATACAAGTCAAGTGCAGAGATTGCCAAGTTCTTGATAGCTGTATGAGAAGCACAAGAGAGTCCACAATAATCATACTGAACATTAAACAGGAGGGAGGAATAAAAGCAATGAGACCTGGGTTGTTTTCCTTGGGTTACTTAGGATCCTATCCAGGAAACCAGCCAGCGTGAGTCTCATTCAACAAACACTGGTTTTGTGCTGGAGAAGGCAAATGGTGCAAGAGGCAGACAAACTGAATAGCCCAAATCACTTCTTCATGGAGGATGGAGTGCTGGGGTCTCTAATTTGGGTTCAGTGCTCTGTTTAAGCAGGAAACAAGTCACAAAGACAATCTCAAGGGTGGGAACTGCTCATTTCTCCTATCACAGGAGACCGGACAAGTTGCTCTAAAACGTGCCTTTTGTTTAAAATGATAACTTTACTGTTGTTATTTTTCACTTATGATGATATCCAGTGGTTTCCAAAGCTAAGAACACACTGGTGAGGTTACTTAGGTTAGTTCTGTGGTTTTTTGAATTCAAGGGGAATCTTCTTCCTGGCCCCAGTTGGTGTTAGCTCAGACTGTAAAACACTCTTTAGATGAGATCTGATACAAACCAACCTCAGTTGAATGAGTCCATCACTACAGATGTGTTTTCGCATTTCATTTCCCAAACACTGAACCCATGCCACAAACAGTCAACATGCAACTTAGCGCAGGAATATTACAGTATAAATACAGACACATACTGAGCTCACCATCTCCTTTGGTCCTGGGGGGAAAACTGCAGGACATAGGGTGGATTGCTTTTTGAACAGTGTCAGGTCTCTGAGATGTGGACATACAGTCAAAGGTGGCTTTCTAGGCTTTCTCAACTTGTGTCTTTTCACCCTATGCCTGAATTTAACATCTGGGGTAGACAAAAGAAGCTTTGAATCTGATTACAGGGGAGCCCCAGAGCACAGCTCACAGACCAGGCTCTATTCTTTTCTCTGTTCCAAACCCCTGCACTGTGCAGGTGCAAAGCTATCCAAAGTGCCTGGCAGCTGCCTAGAGAAGCTGTATCCCAGAGGAGCCATGGGGTTTTTACTGCATTTCCTTCTTTAGCAGGAGAAAACCATTTGGAGGAGCAGGACAGCAGCTGCTGCAGACGCTCATAGAGATCCATCCCACCCTGCAGCCCTGTTTTTGCTTTCCAACTGCCTGAAATACTTTCCAGAGTTAGTTGCAGATTTCATTCTGGTTCAAATCTTTGCTTTCTTTTATTATCTATGATCATTATTTTCTCAGTAATGTCTGCAAGGACCTTTCCTGCAAAGGTTTCTAGAATGAACGGAACCAAACTTGTTCCCTCATCGGCAAGGCAAGGGTAGAAGATCCATCGGTGACTATCTTGACCTGTGGTCAATGGCTCAGGCTGTGAAAGAAACACCTCCATGTCTTGATGCAAGCTAAAGCTGGGTTTACTTCTGAGCACTAGCACACAGCAATGGGCAAGACGGTGATCTGTCTTTGGTCATCTAATCCAAACTCGTACATAAATACAATATAAAGGTGGAGGGATGTAGGTAACATCTACCTGAAGTTAAACTCCAATGATAGAAGTAGCTAAAGAAAGACAAATTGCCCTTTGAAGAGAACATTATCACCAAGAATATATCCTGATTACAAAAAAATGTTGATTCTGCTGAAAAATGAGATGACAAAGCAAAGCTGACAACATGCAGTTAAAACCAGAGAGAGCACTAAGGTGGTGTCAGGTCTAACGAAGAAGGACATGCACATTCACTTGTTGCCCTTCAGGATGCTGCAGCCCCCTTGGTCAGGGGTTTTGTATGTAAAGTGTGGCAGTGCTGTTGTCACTCAGATCCACCATCAGTGGGGTGGGATTCATCTCAGTCAGTTTTAGCTGTCCAAAGTTAGACCATTAGCCTGTTACCTGTCTAAGCTGCCTCCAGAGCCTGCAGAGGGAAACAGGGTTCTCTACATCTCCTCTTAGAATCATAGAATACATCTCCTCTTAGAACCTTCTTAGTACTGCTGTCTGAAATAATGAGGTTAACTGCTCTCCAACAGTGCAGTCTCCCTTCATGGGGCCTGGACACCTTAATCCTAAACATCTACAGTCATTTGAGAAGAACCACAGCCTCTGCCTGCTTTTCCTTTGGCTGGAAATCCCATCTGTCCCCTTCTAGCAGCTGCCTTTTTGTTTGCATTGCAACCCCCCCCCCCCAATGTATTTTGCCAGAGATGGCCCTATGAAGAGCAGGTCTTCCATAGCTTTGCAGCTTCAGCTTGTGTTGTTGTTCCAGCTGACATGCATCTGCTTCCTCTTCCATCAATAGCTTTTCATTTTCTGCTACAATGAGGTGCCTAGTATCAGATGGCCATGTTCTCAGTGTGGGAAACAGCAATGCCTTCAGAGCACCTACACTTTGAAGGGAGCCTTGGTCATACATATACATAGCAAGCTGCACGTGGCTCCTAGGAGTAGCTGCTGAGTTCTCCAAACCTAGAAGGGATGGTTAAAACTCACTCCCTTCATTGTGGTGTAAGGGCAAAACCAAGCTTCCCTCTCATGAACAGTTAGGCTTATTTTACAACATGACAAGGTGTTTCTAATGGGAATGTCTTTTATTTACTTATTTGCCTGCTATTTGGACAAGGAAGATGTAGTATTGTCACCTTAATGTCCCATCAAAGCTACCAGGGACCTTCACTTGAAGACAACCAGACAACTGCAGTGTCAGGACGAGGGGTAACGGGTTCAAACTGAAACAGGGGAGGTTTAGATTGGATCTAAGGAAGAAATTCTTTGCTGTGAGAGTGCTGAGGCACTGGAATGGGTTGGCCAGGAAGGTTGTGAGTGCTCCATCCCTGCAGTGTTCAAGGCCAGGTTAGACGAAGCCTTGGGTATCATGGTTTAGTGTGAGGTGTCCCTGCTTATGACAGGGGTTTGGAACTGGATGATCTTAAGGTCCTTTCCAACCTGAACTATTCTATGGCTCTATAATAGGTGAGCAGTTCTGTCCCCACGCTTACAGTNTTGGGTATCATGGTTTAGTGTGAGGTGTCCCTGGTTATGGCAGGGGTTTGGAACTGGATGATCTTAAGGTCCTTTCCAACCCGAACTATTCTATGGCTCTATAATAGGTGAGCAGTTCTGTCCCCACGCTTACAGCTCCCAAGCAAGCGCTTCTGGACTCAGCCAGTTGGTGACAAATAGACGTTGATTTTCTGATCCAGTGCTTGCTCCCTGGGGNCACCCCAGAATTTCCTTTATAATGGACTTTTAGGTATGAAAGCAAAGAGCGAGAGCACCCCCACGCTTACAGCTCCCAAGCAAGCGCTTCTGGACTCAGCCAGTTGGTGACAAATAGACGTTGATTTTCTGATCCAGTGCTTGCTCCCTGGGGATGCTGAGCAAAGGTTATTCTATTTAGGGACTGATTTGACACACAGCTCCTGTAAGCTGGAAAGTGTCTGTAAGTAAATTGGGGTTTATTGCTGGAGTGGTTCATTTGGGAACATAATTGGGTGAGCATACACATGTGTACCCATGGAAAGATGCCCGCAGGCTTTTTGTAAGCTATGCAAGTAGCATCCACAAGGTGATTTTTCCTACAGAAAAGGAAAAACCTGAATACTTTATTTTCATAATATCACCTAGCAAAAAGTTCTTCTTGGAACAAAAAGTCATAGAAAATTGGTATTTGTCAGAATGCTTTACAAATCACTGCATGTGTCTGAGAGCAGGTCTGCTCTTAGAAGTTTTTCTGATGATGTTCTGGTGTCCTCAACATCAAAAGGACATGGAGCTGTTGGAACAAGCCCAGAGGAGGCCACGAGGATGATCAGGGACTGGAGCATCTCCCATATGGAGACAGGCTGGGAAAGTTGGGGCTGTTCAGCCTGGGGAAGAGAAGGCTGCGTGGAGACCTCAGAGCAGCTTCCAGTATCTGAAGGGGGCCTCTAGGGATGCTGGGGAGGGGCTCTTCATTAGGGACTGCAGTGACAGGACAAGGGGTAACGGGTTCAAAGTGAAACAGGGGAGGTTTAGATTGGATCTAAGGAAGAAATTCTTTGCTGTGAGGGTGGTGAGGCACTGGAATGGGTTGGCCAGGGAGGTTGTGAGTGCTCCATCCCTGGGGGTGTTCAAGGCCAGGTTGGATGAAGCCTTGGGTGCCATGGTTTAGTGTGAGTTGTCCCTGGTTATGGCGTGGGGGTTGGAACTGGATGATCTTAAGGTCCCTTCCAACCTGAACTATTCTATGATTTTATGATTCTATGATAATGACCATCTGGGCAGCCTAAATTAGGGAACTACATACTAGTGGAAGACTGCAGCAGTGATTATGGGAAGGAAGCTTGTGTGTGAAATGGTCCTAACTAATCAGAGAGTCTTTACGTTCTATGATTCTATGATTCTACATCACTGTCGTTTCAGAAGACAAAAATTGCTACCATTCAGCTTAGAGTGAGCACACCCAACCTTGCTTGGTTGCAGGAATCAGTCTTGCTGTAGTAGGAATAAGTGTCTCTGTGGGCTCATTTTACCCTGTTTTCAACAGGGAATGTGTTTCAGCAGCCTTAGATATGTCAGTGCTAGTGTGTTCGATGCTTCTGGATAGGCATGCGTGCATCAGGATGCAAATGTGAATTAGGAACCTGTACCAAACCTAGGAGGTGAAATGGAGAGTGGTGGCTTAGGGATGTAGTGCATGAAAAAGGGAGCTGTGGCAGCAGAGGCAAGTCCCATAAAGAGTTCTGAGTGATGGAAAACCTTTCCTGGGGACGCCAGTCCAGCCAGCTTCAGGCAAGGTGCAGAGTGAGTTTGTCTGTCCAATAAAGCTGGTATTTTCTCTCTGCATAAATAAAGAGCATGGTGTTTGCTTGCTGTGTTTGCAGAAGAAAACATCCCATTCCTTCAGCGGAATCCTATTGGCTAAGGTAAAGATAATCCCAAACCTCATTTCTTTCCTCAGAAAGTGTGGGAGTGCTTGTCCCTGCTGCTGTCAGTTCTCATCCATCCCTTGTATTGAGCCATACCAATGCATTCTCCTCCAGCCAGGACTGCTCAACAGCACACAATAAAAGTGATTCATTACTCGTTGGCTTCTTATTGTCTTTCAATTGCTCCAGCTCTTGATACCACTTAAAGTGGACATTAGTTCTTCATAACCAGCACTAATGTGATAACACTCCCCCGAGAGAGAATGTTTTCCCTCCAAGCTTTCATTACATGTATTTTCATTCAGTCTCATTACACCCGTGTGTCTTTCTCATGAGCTTCTTAGAATGCATTCATACAAGATTTGCTTAACCTGGATGTAAACCACCATGGTAAGGAGTGAGAACACAAATGGAACAGCTGGCCCAAGCGCTCTGTGGGTGTAAATGAGAAGCATTCAGTGATGGGAATTGGTTTTAATTCACAGGAGCTGGCTCTTGAGCTCTCCAGAAGGAAAAAGCTGAAAGCAAACCTCAACTTTTGTGCTCCTCTTTGGCACAAAAGCAGAGCTGTTTAAACTCCAGGAGAACCATGACTTTCTAATCAGCATTGAAACAGGAAGGTGGGAGTTGACAGCTTTGATTTGGGACAGGAGGAGGATGATCAGGATTTCTGTATGCGTAGGGAAAGATGCCAGCAATAGTGAATGTAGAGGTAGTTTTGAGTTTGTCTTTTGTAAGGAAAACTTCTCCAAGCTATAGCACTCATTTAGGGTTGAATTCAAAGGTGCTCAGAGCAGTGTAGATCCAGTGCAGTGAAACCTCTATGGGCATGTAGTAACTTTGTCATATGAATAGTGACCCTATGGGGAATCCTAAGGGCTAGGATTGCTTCTTGGATGTGAGTTGGATATAGGACTCTTTTCACCTGAAGCTCCAGACCATAGGGTCTCACAGTGTACTTTGGTCCTGGGAGCCAGTTTTCCTTGCATTGAGGCAGGGCATGAGCGAAACAGATACTTAAATGTGGGAATTAGAAGTCCCCAGCACAGTTACAACGTTTGTTATTTACCCTGGAGTAATATGAGTTTCCTATGCATATCCCTATGGTGATTTGCTCCACCAATTACAAAGGGGATTAATATTTCAGATGCCGTTATCTCAATATATCCTGATTGAGACAGATGAATACAACCTTCAACATTTAAGGGATCATATTCTTTTTAATTAAAGGGTCCCTTTGTTTCACAGTACCTTTAAAAGCCTTCTTTATGGTTACATTCTGTAGGAGTCTCTGAAGAAAACAATTTCCTGCTACTGGTTTTGTTCCGCCTTCGGATCTCCTATCTCTTGTCACCTGTAACAAAGTGCTGTAGGATGGAGCGCTGCTGTATTGCTTTCATGTTCTCCATCAGCTCCGATATGGATGGTTGTTATAAAGCTTCATACATAATATATGCCGTGTCTTAAAGCAGCCCTGTAAACGGCTGTATGTTTTTTCAAGTCAGCTAGCCTCCAGCTACCAGCTACAAAAAGGCATTTAAACAGATTAGGATTCAAGCTACCTGGTGAAATTAAGAATGGGGAGGCAGAATGGCCTAATGATGGATTGTTGGGCTGTGACCACTCACATGGAAAGTCACCTTTCTGTGCCTCCAACCTGCAGGCACTGATGCTAATCCTTTTTGGAAGCTGTTCTATAGGCACATGGGTTGCCCTCACACAGGGATGATTTTCCAAGCAGCCCAAAGGAAATGTTACCCCTTTCCCACTGGGTCTGAATTTGCACTGGCTCCTTTTGAAGTTCGGCTTTTGCTGTGCCAACACCTTTGAATGAGGTTCCATGCTCTGCTGTCTGACTTTCTGCTGGAGCAGAGTGCTGTCTGAAAGAGTGGGGAAGTGCCTTTGGAGCCTGTTCTGTCAGGAAGCATGGTCCATCCATGCCTGGAAAGTTAATTCCATGCCTGGAAAGCTACTTCTAGAGGGTCAGGTTTTTGAAAATGGAGCTTAAAATACAGTCTATTTAAAAGCTTGCCATGAGGAAAACCAAATTCCTTCCCTACCTCTGCTCCTGTTGTCACTTAGCAGAGGAGGAACATGAATTCTCTGCCCTGTGCTGTCACACTGATCAGATCAGGATCTGTCTTCATGGGCATGGCTCACTACTCCCATCTTTCTGCTGGGCAGGGCACAAGTCATTTTATAAGAGAAGAACATAAGAGTTGTCAGAGACCAAAGGCTACAACTACTTAGGCATTTCAATCAACCTCCTGAGCCACATGGAGATGCCCAGATTGATGGAACTTAATGATGTGTGCTAACTGGAGCTGCATCCCAGGCACTTCATAAGGCTGATGGTCCAGACTCTGTAGCCAGTCCATGGATGTAGACAGACAATGCAGAGTGACCTGCCCAGAGCCCACATCTCCCTCTCTTCCTCCTTGCATGATCTGCCTTGCTCTCCAGGTTTTCCTAGGCCAGTTGGGGCTGGTCATGATAACAGAAAACCCACTTATCCCCTGGTTATAATTAGGCGAAGCTTGTTTTATGGTTATCACAGGATTATGCTTAGAGAAACCTTGTGAAAAGGCACCATTACAAACACTGGCAGGGTTTTGTAGATATGCTTCTTCCAAAGCCAAATAGGAGTCAAGAGCACTGGCTGTGAAGCCTGCGTTGTACTGATGGAGGGAGGTGCAACCCACCTGAGAAAACCTTTCAAGCACAACCATTGACACATCCCAGTTATTCAGCAGTGACCTTACACCTGCTGTTTAAGCAAAGGCGCTGTCACACGAGCTTTCATCCCTGACATTTCTAACTTCTTGCTTTTTAAACAGAGAATATTTGCCCTGATCCTGTCTTGGTGGCATCTCTTCCATAGACCCCCCCCTTTGCCATGGCTCCTACTTTGCACTCTTTGTTTATGCTGATGTAATGAGCTGCCTTTTGTGGATCCTAGATAAAGAGGATATTTCACAGGCAGTAACATAATCAATTAATACTAGGCTGGATCGTGACTTGGTTACCTAAACACTACTGTAAATCCAATGCTTTTCAGCAAGTAGTTTTCTTGACGGGACTGGGCAACATCCTTTTGATTGTAAAGAGGCAAATTAAGGAACATGGAGATAAGGACTAAGAAAAATTGTCAGGATAAATCCTTCTTTCATTTTACAGTATGGAGCTGTAGATGTGAACAAGAAAACGAGTCGATAGAGCTGTTTTAGCTGGGCAAATAAAACTCTGATTCACCCTATGCAGAGACATGTTAGAATCATTGAATAGTTTGGGTTGGAAGGGACCTTAAGATCATCCAGTTCCAACCCCCCTGCCATAAGCAGGGACACCTATAGACAAAAGCTTTTAACCTACTCTGTTCTCAAGACATTGTGCCAAGAAGGCTTTGCATTTATGTCTCACATTTATGATGTGAGGCGGTCCAAAAGTAGGGAAAGGAAGGAAGAGAAGTTTTTCATGTTAAAATGACATAGCTGTTGGTAGTACACCTTCCCTAGACAAGACCCCATTCATCCTGTCCAGTGCCAGTGACATATTGACTGCATCTACCCTGCTCGTGTTGTTTGCTGTAAGGGGAGATCTGCATCCTCCAGGCCAAGTCACTTCCATGTTCACCTTGCTCACCTTGCCAAGCTCACCTTGCATTGGTACTTGGCCATTGTCTCTTCTGGGATTAACACAGAATCTCTCTGGCTCTAAGGAAAGAGTTAATCTGCACTGCAAAATAACAGAAAATGCAGTCCCTGAGTGGCATTTATGTAGCGCATCCTTCCCATGGGATCCTGGCAGAATCTCCTAAGAGTACTTGAGGTTGAGTTTTGCTGGGATGGTTGCAGGACAAAGGGAGGTAAATCTGAAGTTCTGCTGTCCTCAACATCAAAAGGACATGGAGCTGTTGGAACAAGCCCAGAGGAGGCCACGAGGATGAGCAGGGACTGGTGCATCTCCCATACGAAGACAGGGTGGGAAAGTTGGGGCTGTTGAGCCTGGGGAAGAGAAGGCTGCGTGGAGACCTCAGAGCAGCTTCCAGTATCTGAAGGGGGCCTCTAGGGATGCTGGGGAGGGGCTCTTCATTAGGGACTGCAGTGACAGGACAAGGGGTAACGGGTTCAAACTGAAACAGGGGAGGTTTAGATTGGATCTAAGGAAGAACTTCTTTGCTGTGAGGGTGCTGAGGCACTGGAATGGGTTGGCCAGGGAGGCTGTGAGTGCTCCATCCCTGGGGGTGTTCAAGGCCAGGTTGGATGAAGCCTTGGGTGCCATGGTTTAGTGTGGGGTGTCCCTGGTTATGGCAGGGGAGTTGGAACTGGATGATCTTAAGGTCTTTTCCAGCCCTAACTGTTCTATGATTCTACCATGGGCTGCACTGCCTACAAAGGGAAATCCTTCAAGTGACCCCTGAATTCACCCAGGTTTCATCTCACAGGGAACTGGTTGGTTCAATCCAAAAGAAAACCTGGGAGACAATGAGTATTTATGGCGTGTGGTTGGTCAATATTCATGGTGTAACTGTGGCAGGAACAAGCTGCTTCCTTTCTATAGGCAAGATTTCAGGGAAGCAGGGGTTACTCCTTCCTTTGGGTCTTTGGATCCAAACAGCTCCGGAGCAGAATCGGTCTCTTGCTGCATGTACCTTTTACTGTATTTGCCACTAAACCTATATCCGTGTGGTTTGATTCCCCAGCAGTCCAGAGAGAGCTCCAGGGCATGATGAATGGGAAATGCCAACCTGCTAACTCTGAGTAGAGACCTGCAACGGTTGCCATTCATTCTGCTGTGTACCCTCCAGCTTCAAAAGAGAGTAAGAAAACATCTCCCTTCACAGGGATGTACTTTATTTTCTGTTAGCCCCCCCTGTCTATAAGGGCTGAATGCTGATGTGGGTCACCATAACTGCGACCTTCCTCATCCTCACTGACCTCCACACCCTGCACACCTCAATGAGCTGCCCAGCAGCAAGACAGAGGAAGAGCAGAACAAACCCTGCTGCAGCTGAGCATTGTCTGTGCACGCAAGCTGCCCAGAAATACTAGTTTTTAAGGCATTTCTTGTCAAGAACCTGTATTCTCAATGGGTTATCAGAAGTGCAGGTATGACCTATGAGCACACGATGCTTTTAAAAGAGATGTGGCTTTAGGAGTGCTTATCTCAGGAGGGAATAGATCCTGCATAGCTATATCATAGCTATATGGAAGAGGAGAGGGGCCACAGGTTTTGCTTTGGAGGAAAAGGCTCGTTGGGTTGGCAAGGCTCAGTTATAATGGACAGGATACTGGCATTCACATCAGTGAGTTCTTCAGGCAGTTTACAAAGTTTACCACTCCTCTCTACATTGTGGAGATGGGGAAACTGAAGCACAGGGGTTGCCACTTGTCAGGGGTCAGCCAGTCTAGAGTTAAAACCAGCCACCTGTGAGCAGGACCAGAGGGGCATGGTCTGAAACGAGATCAGAGAACCCCCTTCATGAAAACCCCTTCTATTCACTTCTGTATTTATTAACCCACAGCTATGTCTTACTCAACAGAGTCCTAGGAAGGAAAGTATTTATACACCTTCCATCCTCATCCCTGAGTTACTTAGTCCTGAGCTCATTATAACCTTAAATATGTTACCTCTTACCCTTAATGGCAGGTTGTAGACTCCTCCACTCATACCCCATTCTTACTGACTGTGCTTAGCAATGTGGCAGTGAAGAAACAGAAGTGTCAGCTCCTTCAAATTAAAATAAAGAATCAATGATGCTCTTAGGGGCAGATGGAGACTAAACTGAGTACAGTGTACAGTTACACTGTTGTGGAAGCCGGGGCCTTTATGTGCTATTAGTGGTACTTCATTCTTGATCTTCCTCCTTAATACAGAAGAAACCATTAAAGAGTAAAAGCCATTCACAAGCCCATTTCAGTCAGTTTCAGGGAGATGCTTTGAAATGCATGATTTTAATCTTTGGGTTTTAAATGAAATAAATTATTTATGTACTTATTCCCATAGGAATTACCTTACTCCCATGAGCAGGGATGCCTCGAGCTAGAACTATGTTACCCAAGGCTTTGTCCAGCCTGGCCTTGAACACTGCCAGGGATGGAGCACTCATCACTTCCCTGGGTACCCTGTGCCAGCACCTCAGCACCCTCACAGGGAAGAGCTTCTTCCTTCTATCTAACCTGAACTTCCCCTGTTTCAGTTTGAACCCATCACCCCTTGTCCTACCGCTACAGCCCCTGATGAAAAGGGACTATGATACAGAATTCATTCAAAGTGCACTAACTGCTCTGATCTCCCATCAGGGTGCTGCAGCAATGATGAGTAAGGCAGATGTGAGGCACAATTTACAGTTCTTAATAGGATGTGAGCTCCTGGTCATCCTTGTCCATGGGAGGTTTTGGTCCTGTCTGGCCATTACGGAGATTCCTGAATAAAAGGGAGGGGAAATGGAGAAATTACTTGTTCAGCATCAGAGCTGGGCAGAAACACCAGTGTGAAGTGAAATCTATAACTCCAGCACCATGCTACCCCAGATCTGAGGTCTAAGTCTGCTTCCATTACTACAGCCTTTACCTAGGACTGCACATTTGTGTGCAAGCGCTCACAGCTCCTCTTGCCTCAGTTTCCCCAGCCTCTCTTCCCACCACCAGCCTGTAGAAGCTGGATACATTAACCAGGAGGTGTTTTCCTGCCAGTAAACACTCAAAATAAATAAGGAAGTTGTTCATCAGTGGTGGAAATAAGCAAGTTCTTGATAGGAGAGTGGATCTCTTCCATAGTGCAAGCATGATCCATAAGACTCATACCTACAAGCCTCAGTGTTGAACCTCAGCGCTCTGATTTATTGGATATAACATGTGCTACCTTTCCATTTACTGCTAAGGTGAGAGGCCTATTGTTTAACACTGAGACCACGCTTTCTAGGCATTCTTGAGCTGCAGAGGCAATGCACTGGCTCAGATTTTCCGGTTGATGTTAAATCCAGTCATTGCCCATCTGCTGAATGGCCACAACCCCTGCGCAGTGATCTCTAACCAGAAGAAAAGTTGGTAAGCAAGCTGCAGTGAAAACTTGATGTGGGGGTCTCCACATGCTGGGCAGGGATCTGCAGGTCGTAGAATCATAGAATAGTTCGGGTTGGAAAGGACCTTAAGATCATCCAGTTCCAAACCCCTGCCATAAGCAGGGACACCTCACACTAAACCATGGCACCCAAGGCTTCATCCAATCTGGCCTTGAACACTGTCAGGGATGGAGCACTCACAACCTCCCTGGCCAACCCATTCCAGTGCCTCAGCACCCTCACAGCAAAGAATTTCTTCCTCATCACAGGGATGCTTGGCCCTGGTACTTCCCATTTAAGCGCCGATGATTCCTTTGCCATGGTATCCCTTATGTATCCCTGCAGGATACCTCTGCAATCACTGCACACAGGGAAGAGATGCACAGCGGTGTCTATAACCCTTTTATGAATCCCAATTCAATGTTCACAGCATTTAAGAAGCAGGACTTTTCCTGAGAAGCGTAATGAGGGAGTTTAAACCTTGGATTAACTTCACGTGTGTTAAACTCTTCTTTAGATCATGCCGTAACCACCTGCCTTCAAACAGTGCCTGGCACTCGACGGTAAATTGGACCTAAGAAATCACCTGCAAAATGCAGCTTAAATGTGATGTCCCTGTCCAGGAGATGGCACTGTGAAACTAGTCTTTCTGCATCCGAATGCCAGCTTCCAGCCACCAACTTCTCCCCGAGTTAGGGCTGATGAGTAAAAAGAAGACAAAGGTAGGTGAGAGCCTTGGTCCTGAGACTGGCATGAAGTAAAGGCTTTATGGTGTCTTTTCGTCGTGTAAAGATTGATTATAGGGTGGGCTGAATACTGGAAGACTTAGAAGGTAAAGGCCATAGTTTGTTGTATGGAGGGGAGAAAATGCAGAATAGCTTCGCTATGACTCCAGGAGCGATTCCACAGAGGGACAAGTAATAGGAGCTGCATTTGGTGATGGAGGTTGCCCCAGATGATGCCCTATGGGTGTCTTCTCCGACACCAGGTTCCTGTTAGACAGCGTCCCTGCTTCGGCTCATACATTGGATATCTCTAAGTCCCAAAATACACTGGAGCAGCTGCACAGCTTTGCTCCTTTTTCCAGTGGGGCACATCTTGATCCCCAAGCCAGAAATGCACATCCATCTGCAAATCCTATAATGCCCCCCAGGACATTTCTCTTCTGATGCCAGGAAAACAGGGAGAAATGGGGAGTGTTAATGCTAGAGCATCTCTGTGTATGCATGCTTGTGTCTCTTTGTGTAGGGGACCCTTTTACATCCCCACCTCTCCTCCTGAAGATGACAGCCTGCAAAATAGGAAAGGTTTTGTGGATTGATAACCTATCCCAGAGGTCAGGAACCGCTGATGTCTGATCGAAGGTAAAGCACCCTCTGAATGTCACCGGGTTGGACAGGTTTCTCTTGTTCACCTAAGGCAAACTTGGGTTGTGAACAGTTATATCCTTTGGAGTGATCATCAGAGGCAAGGACAGATGGATGACCATTGCAGCTTGGGAACTTGGTACTCAGGTAAACCTCTTCCTTTGTCAGTGCTGTTTGCCTAAAAGTAGGGGTTTTTTGTTAAAGGTAACAGCAAGGACAAATTTCAGATGTGAAACTTCTGTTGCCAACTTGAAATATGAGTTTGGGCATCATGTAGCTGCCAACAGATGAGGCATTCAACAGCACAGATAGCAGTGATAATGTAGCCAAGTTGCTTTTGATCAGTGGAAGAGACATCCCTGAGAACATAGAACACTGCAGCTAAAGCTGGAGCTAACCCCAGTGTGTTCTTTTCAGCAAGGATTAAACCCATTTTGTATCCTGAGATACTACACCAGGACAAGTCAGTATATCTCAAAGTGCTTTCCTTTTCCCAGTGATGCTCTAAAAGGTAGCATTAGAACAAAATCTCTCAGCTATTACTGCATTTCATGTCCACTAAACCAATTTGTATTCTCAGCTGTGAGCAAGATCCAAAGTCTTTGCTGCTGACAGGAGCTGTTACAGTCATCTTCAGATCAGACCTGATATAAATCTGCACCTTTTCATTCAGACATGAAAGTCTTGTTGTAGCAACCACTTAGAAGACATTCCAAAGGGTTTTTCTTCCTCAGCTTTGATTGCTTTAATTTCTCTTGAATCCACCTCTTTGGACACGATCCACAGAGCTAATTCAGATCACAAACTCTTTGGACAAGGATAATGCTTTCTTCTACATCTTTACACACAGGGCCAATTGCACTGTCAGTGCTTCAGAAATAGCCTCTAAATAATAGAGGCCAGGACAGAGAAAACCAAGGCCAAGAGGGAAGAGGAAGCTCCAGAGTGGTCAGTGGAACCAAAGCTCCTGCAAAGAGCGCTGAAGTGTGAATGGAAATAAAGCATAAAAGCACTTGGTGTCAATGGAAAGGAGATGGAGAAACATCTGATACGGTGGTCGTGTCCCTGAGCTGGGTGATGGAAGTGTCACCTGCCACCAGCTTTATATCAAGATATGCTGCAGGGAGAGGAATCTCAGTGTAACCTAATATGGGACGGGTTAGAAGAAGAAAGAAGACAGGCACCGAGTTTGCAGAGCATCTTCCCTTCAAAAATAGGCTGAAAAGCTGAAATGTCATCATGCTGAAAATGCCAACCGCTTTCAAGATCATCTGGAAGAACAGGACTTCAATGCTCTCCTGGCATCCGTTGGGTTTTTGGTCCTGTTTTGAAGCTCTGACAGTATTCCCTTTGAAATCCCATCCAGCCCAAAGCCTGGAAAAACATGAACTGCTTGATTTGTATGTTTTCTCTGCTGGAACAGAAGGGGTTGAAGCTGTCTCCATGGCCTTCCAGAGATGGGCTTTGAATGGCAAGAATGTGGATAGTGGTGAAGAAATCCACTGTTTGCCATAGCTGCTCTTTCCTTCAGTCTTCGGTATTTTCCCCATGAAAGAAAACTGACATCTTTCTTCATCTCTATTGCACTCTTCACTTGTCTTCTTGCACAAAAGCGGTGTGCTAATGTGTCTGTGAGAGCCTGGTAGAGAGGAAAGGGGATGGAGAGAGCAGAGAAGAAAGGGGATGGGGAGAGCGGAGGAGAAAGGGGATGGGGAGAGTGGAGGAGAAAGGGGATGGGGAGGTTCAGCAATGAATCCCTATCAAGAACCAGTGTGAAGAGTGCTGGTGATTGCAATAGGGTAGAAGAAAGCTGGGGCCACATGTGGGAAATCACTGCCATGTTCCATGGTGCGAGACCCCCTCCCTGCAGCATCCCATTGCTCCTGCAAGAAGGGTTGCTCATGAGACCACCTGGAAACTTCAAACCTCAGCTGAGAAATGACAGGAGAAAAGCAAGTGGAGACATCGACTGCATTTGAGCCTGTGGGGTGAGATGCAAGTTCAACAGCTTGGGCATGGGGCAGACACAGCCAGCTTTTGGGGTGAACTGCAGGATGGACAGGACAAAGCCCAGGACTGGTTACTGCCATACCCCTTCCCTTTGCTCTCCTCCAGACCTGTTGCATAAGTGTGTGCTGCGCCATTCCCTATCCCAGAGGATGCTCCAAAAACATCCTCGTGCAAACTCAGCCCTACCGAGGACGCCTGGGAGGAGAAGAGAATTAGGGCTCCAAAATTTCCCCACTGAGAACCATTACGGTCCTCAGGCAGGGAAGAGAGGAGGTGAAATCCTTGCACAATACACCCACAGCCTTGCTGCCAGCATACCCGGGTATGCAAAGAAAGCCCCGGGTACCACCGGCCGGAGCATCCCGAATGATCCCGGCCGCAGGTTTAGCCCAATCCCAGCGCTGAGAACATCCTTGGTGCCCTCAGGAGCAGGACCAGCGGGTGAGGGGCACAGGCAATGGTCCAACCCTTGCACCGCGGCTGATTTCCTTGAAAGGAGAAAGAAAAGAAGGAAAAACCCTCGGAAAATCCCGCAGTGGGGCTGGACGTGCAACCCCCACTCCCCAATCACCGCCGCGCACACCCCCTGCAGCCGCAAACGAAAGAGAGAACCATAAAATAACCCAACGAGCGAGCGATGGAAAGTTGCTCCCGTGCCTGCACCAGTTGATTTCGCATCTTGCCTTGTGCCTTCGCCTGCTTTCTTCCCCCCCCCCCCTCTAATTCTATTTCATATTTATTCGCTGCCCGGGGGAATAACCAGGTAAGGCAGGAGCCTGGCGAAGTGAAGGGGACGGGAGGGACGGCGGGGGCATTTTGTCGTCCCTTTCTTTCCTTATCTCCCCCCTCTGGAAGCTTTTTCCTCTACCCAAAAGAAGGGGGAAAAGCCCCGGAATGAAAGGTCGCGGTGGGGAGGGGAAGATCGGATGCGGAGCCGCCGGTAAGAGAACGCTGTAGCTGGTGTTTGACCGCGTCGAGCGCGACACCGACGCTGTCGCTGCGCGCCCCGCGGAAACCGCGACGTCTCTTTCACGGGTGAGTTTCAAAGCCTCCCTTGACTTCGTGCTGCGCGGCCGCGGGGGCTGCGCGGGGCGCGGAGCGGGGCGATGGGGGTTGGAATTGGGGTGAGATTTTTCTGTTTCTTTGCTTCTTTTATTTATTTTGTTCCTTAAAAAAAACAAAACAAAACAAAACAAAAAACCTGCTGGGAAAGGTCACGGAAGGAGTTGGCTGCTAAATGGAGAGAAAGGGGGGGGAAAAAAAGCCTTAAAAAGAGCGGCAGGCATGCGCACTGTGCGGATGCCATATTGGAATGAGTCTGCCGCGGGTGCGGGCGGAGGGAGGACTCGGCTCGGCTCGGCTCGGCTCGGCTCGGCTCCGGGCTGCGCGCATCGCACCGCGCACCGCGGGCTTTCGCTGCTCAAGCGCGGAAAGAATAAGCGAAGACAAGAAAAGCCACCCTTCCCCTCCAAAAAATCCCCCCAAACTTAGCCAGGTAAGGTACCGCGCCCCCCAAAGAGCGCCCTTCCAGCCGGTGTTTCCCTTTCTTTTACGTATCGAGGTTTGCACTTTTTGGGTCGTTTTCCCCTTTCCTAACTATTTTAAAGGGTTAATTATGATGGTTTTAAAGCGGGGAGGCTGGTGTGGGTTTTCTTATCCCCTGCTCCCCCCCCTCCTTATCCGAAGGGGAGGAAAAGCGGCGATGGAGTTACCGGGAAGTACGGGCGGGCGGCGGCTCCGGTTGATGCCCCGGCCGGGATCGGTGTCTGGGGCTGGGCACAGCGGAGTTAGCACGGGCAGGGTTTGCGATGTTTCGGTGTTTAATCCCAGCCGTGCGGGGGGTTTCTCATTTCCCTCATTGTATCGCATTTTAGATGGCTTTCCTTGCCCCCCTCCTCTTCCTTATTTCTCTCCTCTCTATGTATTTAAAGTATTCTCTATCCTTTCAAAGGAGTGTGCAACCTCTTTTCCCTTTTCCTACGCCGATCCTGGTCTCAAAAAGAGTTATTTTGGGTGTGCGGGTGCGTTTCTTCTCAATCTGCAAGGAGAAGGGAAAGAGGGAGAAAAGACGGGTTGCAAAAGGCGGGGGAAGAAAAGAAAGGGAAGGAAGAGTAGAAAAGAAAGCCCTCAGCTGTGGCAAAATGGGCAGCCCCGATCTATACGCGTTTTCCCCGTAGCGCTCCCCGAACTGCGGTAAATGAATATTTATAAAGCTTGTCAGCTCAACATGGCGGGTTAAGGTGTCTTTAAAAACTGTAAACCAAACAGTTTGAGGGAGGGCAAAAAGAGGGGAGATGCGGTGCCACACGTTGGGCTCAACCCGCTTGTTGCTCGGAGTGGTGCGCCGATGGGGAAGGGAGAGGATGGGATCTGCCCTTCGGGTGTCTCCCACCGCAGGACTCAGTGGTGGGGAAAGGGAAGGGGGTTCTTTGCGTGTGTTGGGAGGAAACCCTGAGAAAGGGACATGTGGAGGTGAGAGTTTGGATGGTTTGCCATTGAATTGGAGGCTTGCCATAGTAATAATCATGTAACAATTAGAATAGTAGTAGTAGTAGTATGCCAAGAGAGACGCAGCAGTGATTTGTTCTCCATCAGCAGCAGACATGTCGTGGGACGAGCTGTCCTGTTGGAGCTGTCATGCTTTGCCTGCTTGCCTCGGTGCAGTCAGCTGGGGATGTGGGTTTGGTTTGCGTTTTCTTTCCCTCAGTTCTTTAGCAAAACCGCTCTGAAATAGCTGCACACGGGAGTTTTGGCTGCCAGACAAGTGACTTTCCCGGTTCCTGCTGCAGCGAGTGCTGCGGCTCTTTTCTTTGCAGAGAGACCCTAAAAAAGCCCACGATGGGAGGCGAAACACAGCTCTTGCAAAGCGAGTCGGAGAGGAGTTTTCAGGGAGTTGTTTGTGCCTTTCTCAGCTGCCTCTTCCAAATGTGGTTTCCAGGGAAGAGGAGGAGTGAGGCTGCCTCCGAGGCAGAGAAACTTCCTTGTTCTTGCGCAGGGAATACTTCGTTGCTGCTGCTCTGGGGTTGTTTCACCGTGGTTGCAAGATGTTTAACTTGGGAGCATCTGTGGTTTGTAGCTGTGGGAGGCGATGGGATGCTTCAGCATCACGGGCTGTGTCTGAGTGGGGATGGAGGAGCCAGGAAGGATGCTGGGTGTAGGGGTGAGAGCTGCCTGTCCGTTTGCCATTGTACCTCTTAGAGGTGCTCTCCAGAAGCCGTGCTTCTATTTAGCAGGAGCAGTTTGAGGTACTGTTTGCACACCTTGTCACACACGTTGAGGTTTCTGCTTCCAAAAGGGCTCTGTTCCATCTTCCTACCCCATTTCCCCCTTGCCTTTCTCCAGAGCCCAGCCTCTGCCAGGACCAGGCTTTGCAAACTTGCATTGCAGAACTTAGTAGTGGGGAGGGGGGCAAAGGAGATGCCCAGGTAGGAGGAGGATTGGGATTTCTTATCAAAATAGCAGACAACAGCATTAATTACAAGCAGAGTGGCTTGGAAGGCAGTGGAACTTGGGTGGCAGGATCTCAAGGGCTGCAGTGAAGTGGTGTCAGCCTGTGGGGTAGAAAGGGATGGAAGCCATTGCAAAATGGGAAGCTGTCTTCCTCCTCTCCCCCATGCATTTCTCCATCCCCAGATTTGCTGCCCCGTGGACAGGACAACTTTTAACATCAGTTTGTGCCCCTGGTGCCCTGGTGCTGCAGAGTGACCTGGTGTCTGGGCAGAGAAGCAGCCTTGCCTAGTTGTGTGCTATGGCAATGGGGATGAAGAGGGGTTGTGAAGGTCTCTGGGGATCCCTCTGTACCTGGGGGGATGTTCCCCCCTCTTCCCTTGCTTCTCTTTTATTACTTTGCCTTGGAGGAATCTGCTTAAAGATGGGAAAAGCAGCCTAATGTGCAGCCTTGTCAGCTGTGTCCCTGATGTGGGGCACCCACATCACCCAAAGAGCCTGTATTGAGGGGACCACTTTTCTCCCCCTATCTTGTGTCTCCCTCAGATGGGGTCCTGTTGATGCACAAAGCTGCTGCACACCCCTCCATCAGCACCAGTGAGGCTGCATTAGGGTTAGTTCTGGTCCCACCAGGCAAACCTCCTTTTCTCCATCAATGTCAGAGGAGTGAGGGCCAGGATCTGATGCTCTTTGCTTTTCCTCGCAAGAAGCCTTTAGGTCCAGACCAATTTGATCTCCTTTGCTTAGGGGCAAAGGAGGAGCAGGCAGGTTTTCTCTTTGGGGATGGGACTGTTGCCTGGGATACGAGTGGCTTTTCCCCCTCTGTTCTTTGTACTTCCAGCACGTTATTTATGGAAGAAAATATTCTCACAAGTCTAATAACTTTAGTGCTTAAAAAGGATTAGGTCCTAATAACTCCTGTGATAAGAGGGAGGCTTGGTGTAATCTGTTACTAAGTGCAAATCTAAAAGCCATTTAAATAGATACAGTAAAGAGCTATTGAGAGACTAGTGCATTGTAAACAACAAGGAAATACCTTTCTAATGATTTAAGGGGCACACTGGGCAGTGGAACATGAGGTGCATTATAAGCAAGGCAGTGTCATTTCACTTATGTATTGAGAAAGCATTTACAGATACTCAGCAGATGTTACAAGGATGTTGCAGAGGTGGAGAGTGTGTTTCACACAGATGTAAGAACATCTGTAGAAGACAGTATATAGCTATATAGCTGTGATTATAAGTGGTAATTGACTGTCTGGACAGACACTTGATGTTTTAATGAAGCATTTGTTAAAGCCTCATGGTAGTGTTACTAGAAACAGAATAAACACCACAGCCATCAACTCTTTAGGCTGGGGATGCTTTTCCCTCACCCTTGGCTTGTGCTGAGCATGCTGTTGGCCCATGAAATGCATGTATGTATTTTGAGTCACTGTTTGGGGATGCATCAACGAGGGGATGTGACGTTACTTGCTGAAGGGCAAGACACGGTAGAGAAGATGCTGTTGTGTTTCTTCAGGGGCTTTTTTGCTGGCTAAAGTCATGTTGGTGTGGAGAAAGGGAAGGTACGGAGAGTGGCCAAGGAGGTTTTTAAGGGTGGTGATGATGCTTGAAGGAGGTGCTGGTCCCTTCCTGTGTCCAAGTGACAAAGTAAAGGAGTTGTGGAAAGCTCCAAAACCTGGGACAAGGAGCCAAAACCTGAAGTAGTGGAGAAAAGGGCATGTTTCTGAAGGTGCAAAGAGACACTCAATGGGGTGAACCCAAAGAGACACTCAATGGGGTGAACCCAAAGAGACACTCAATGGGGTGAACCGAAAGAGACAAATCGATGTGGTGAACCCAAAGAGACAATTGATGTGGTGACCACAGGGCTCACATTTTAGATGACCTGAAGGCAATGGAGCTGTCAGAGGTATTTTCTTACTACAAATAGTAACACATACAGAGTATATCAGCTGGTGCTACAGCATCCTCAGTGCTGATGCTGTTGTTAATAGCGATGCTATTTGCAAATACAGAGCTTGTTCTGTCATTGTAATGTGCTGGTTCCCAGGAGCAGGTTTGTTTTAGGATTAGGGGAGCCAAAGGTACTTTGTCAGTGTTTAAAAGTCATCATTTGAAACTGTTGATCTTTGCGTGGCAACCTTCTCTGATGAAACCAAACCCGTCCTATGGGGTTTTTTGCTATATTTATTATCTGTGTCTCACGTATGACTCCTACAGCGATGAAACATGTTTGGGTTGCAAAGCAGGGGATGCAGAAATAGGAGCAAAAGCTCTCACTGACATTTAGAAGAGCTCCTGAACAAGTTTATTTTGAGGTTGGCCTTTTGCAAGACCTAAACGGAGCGTTCTTCTTTGGAAAATGTGATCACAGTGACTCCGTTTTCATGCATGAGAAACGGTTGCTCTAAAATGAAATAGTAATAGAAAGAAAGGAAGGAAAAAAACCCAATCAGTTCTTGAGAGCTGACCGAGAGATCGGGTCTGAGTAGGTGTGAGGCTTACAAAAAGGTATGTGCCGAACCCCTGCTATTTTTACTCATGATTCTTGCTTTCATGATTAATACTCTTCACATCACTGGGGTGGGGTGTGCAAGGGAGTCCTGTTTGCTTGGGTAAAGTCCTGAGACCCAGTTTGAATAGTACCGGAAAGCTTTGTGTTCATTTGCTTGGCAAGGAAGATGAAGTGCCTCTGCTAAGATCCAGGAGGTGACATTATCCTTGCCCCTGCAGTGTAGGTGATGAGACAAGATGACCATGGATCCTTAAACTTTAAGGAGCTCTAAGTCACTTGGTTGGAAAGCAGGAGCTTTCCTGGATGCTGAATGCTCTAAACATCCCTTTAAAGAAAGGTCAAGACAAAATAGCCTTGAACTGTTTCTTGGAAGGTGTTTTGAGCAAGGTCCAGAGTGGGAGCTCAGTGCAGGTGTAAGACTGGACTCCACAATGCACCATTGTATGGGCGATGGTGGAGCATTAAATCTGGATGTCCTGGAGCAGCTCACCTTGTTCACCATGACGTCTCTTAGAAGCCACTTGTGGAATAAAAGGGAATCCAATTTGTCTTTCCTTAGAGAAATGGGGTGAAATTAGCCCAGTAAATGTGACTTTCTGGACTCACATTAAGTTAAAATGTCTTGTGGAATATGGTTCTGGATAGACCTTGACAGGGGTCTGCTGGCTGCCCTCACATGCACTTGAGTCCTCTTCATCCTGCTGCTGTACCAAGGGGTAGCAGGAGGTGGCTGCAAGCGCTGCATCTTTTTCTTTGGCAGATCCTACCTGTGAATAAAGCTGCTTCTGGATGTGAAGCACTGAAAGGGACGTAAGCACGTGTCGGACTAAGCCCAAACACTGGTCTGCTGTGCTGTTCAAATGAACCTAATGGTGCCAAGACCTAAAATGTAATTTTTCCTAAAAAGCATTGGAATCAGGTAGATGTTTCCTGGATTCTGGTTTGCATCTCACATTATTGTTGGAGAATGGCTCCGACTGCTGCAGAGCTCATTGCCCTGGGCAATGGGAGGTTTGGCTGATGAGGGACTTGTGAATTGAGCCCCAAATGAAGTCCATGAAAACAGTGGTTTGTGTTTCCTGCTGGGCGACTTCTATTGCTCATCTCATAGGTCCCATTTGAGATGGGATACTTCAGGATGATAAAGAAGCTGTGCTCAAGTTACCCATCTAAAAGGCTTCCTCGTTTCAGTTCCATTCCAAACAGAGGCAAGAGAAGGGCTCTGCAGATGGTTGGTGCTGCTGCTGTGCTTCTTCCCTGCGGTTCTTTTGCCTGTGGTAAAGGGTATGGGGGCTATTGATTAGGTCTTCTTCATGGTCCTGATTCAGCTGAGAGCATTAGGAGATGCCTGATCTTAAATATGCTGTATTCCCAAAGTTGTCTATGTGTGTTGGGTCCTTAGCATGGGTAGAGGTACCAGTTGTGGGGCTACATCATGGGAACTGCCTGTTGAACCATGGAGGTGGTGACAGACGCCTAGTAACAGATGGAAATGAGATTGTTTAATACATGGCAACCTCCCTTTCCCTGGCCTGGCACCTGATGTTGACATTTGTATCTGTGGAAAGAGGATGTAAAACATCAGTGCTGTGACAGGAGGGGATTTTAGAGCTGCTCAACATGAGCATCAGTAACGCAACACAAGGCAGGAGAGAGGCACTCACTCACCTTGCCTGGCTGTTTGTGGCAGCACTACGGGGTGGTTTGGGGCTGGATCTTGCTGTTGGCAAGCTGTGTACCTCTCTGTCATCTGTGTATATATACACTTGCCTAACATTGCAGGGCTCTCTGCTGTAAACAATTCAGCTTCTCTAATTAGGTGTATTTGACTTTCTGTTATCTTACTGCTCTTCATCGCTGTGTGTATCCTGGACTCCAGGTGTTCCAGGTAGGCAGGATGAATAAATTGCTTTTTGAAACAGGCTTGTGTCTGTTGGCATAAAGTGTAAGTTATTCAGCACTGGTGCAAGAGAGGAGGAGAGCAAGGACCTGCGGAGTTATGGAGAGCTGTCACCACCTCACACCACCCCTTCTCCAGCATGTGTCCTCAGAGGAGTTTGGCTCTTGTCCTTCCCCTTTGGGATGCGCAGTCCAGACTGTCCCTGATGTGATGTTTCCCAGGTTTGCAGGCTTTGTCTCCAGGCTTTGTAATTTATATTCTGTGCCACTGCACAAATGATGCTGATGCTTGACTTCAAGAGCAGAAGGTTCAGCCCTATTGAGTGACTGGAGCAGGAGGCTGGAAGGGACCTCCATGGCTTACGCTGACCATCTCTTATCCCAGGGAAGGATTAACTGTACCAAGATCTGTTTCTGGATCGATCAGCATCCTGACCCCTCCAAAAGCAAGGCTCTGTGCCCTCCCTGCAGTGTATCCTACCATATTCATCATTAGCTATTTCTTTGTATGCCCAAATCAAGTGTCCCCTCCTGCGGTTTAAACCCAACCCTTCCTCTTTGATTCATCAGGAATATGGAAAACATTATACTCTTTCTATTCAGCTGCTTTTTAATATATTTGAATAGTGAGAACATTCCTGGTTCTCCAGATAAGATGGGATTTGTCTCTTCCACCCTAGCCTACGTCTGAACCAACACAGTGGTAGGGCGTGCAATATGAAAGAGAAATTGTCACTTGATACAAGTGAAAACGTTTGACGAGGGAAAGCTCTCAAATAAACAATAACAAAAAAGAAGGGCAGGAATTTGGAAGAAGGAATCCTTCAAAGGTTTCCAACTGGTGCTTTATCTGAGAAGAGAGGCAGGCTCTTTTTCTGTGAGGTGAAAGCTGTTCCTTGATGTGCTCAACAGCCCTTCCAAATGAGCCTCCGTTCGCATTGTGCAGATGCTCAGGGGGTGTAAATATTGTGGCAGGCTGCCACTTGCAGTGTATCTTAGATGTAGTCCTACAGTGCTGAGTCCTCCTTCACCCTGCTCCACATACAGGGCCAGCGCTGTATGGCATCTGAGCATCTCTATTCTTCAGTTTGTTTGCTGGAAAATTTGGGTGTCTGAAGTGTTAACAAGCACAGGCAACCTCTGAGGGTTGTTCATAGAATCACAGAATGGTTTGTGTTGGAAGGGACCTTAAAGCTCATCCAGTTCCAGCCTCCTTCCATGGCCAGGGACACCTTTCACTGGAGCACCTTGCTCCAAGCCCCGTCCAACTTGGCCTTGAACACTGCCAGGGTGCCGTGGTTTAAACCCAGTCAGCCATAAATCACACAGTCGCTCTCTCACTCCCTCCCCTTTGTTGCCCTCCCCCTGCTCCTGGAGGGATGGGGAGGAGCATCAAAAGAATGCAACTCCCATGGATTGAGATAAGAACAGTTTAGTAACTAAGGTATAACACAAATCACTGCTGCTGCCACCAATAGTAATGATGCTAAAGGAAATAACAAGATAACAAGGGAAGATAATACAGCACCTCACCACCTGATAACTCATCCCACTCCACCCAACCGAGCACCAACTGATACCTCATCCAACCCTGCAGTCCAGTAGCCCTTCCAGGTAACTCCCAGTTACATCCTGGCCATGACGTGCTGTGGTATGGAATACCTCTTTGGTCAGTTTGGGTCAGGTGTCCTGTCCTTGCTTCCTCCCGGCCTCCCCTCCTCCCTGGCAGAGCATGAGGCTCACAAAGTCCTTGGTCAGACTGAACATTGGAGCAGGAACTAAAACCATCGGTGTTATCAGCGCTGTTCCCAGGCCGAAAGTCAAAACACAGCACTGCACCGGCTGCTAAGAAATGACTGCTATTGCTGAACCCAGGACACAAGGATGGAGCAGTCACAGCTTTCTTGGGCAGCCAATGCTGGGACCTCAGCACCTTCACAATAAAGAAGTTAATCTCACCCAAGTTTTGGGTGTCCGACTTGGAACCCACAAATTGTCCTTTGGAGATGCTTTCTCTTGGTTAGCTGCAAATGACTGACTAGGCAAAGCACATCCCACCTGAGGTGGATCAGATGGGTGGGCTTTGTTTCTTGTAGTGCTGTTTAATAGGGATTTGCTGTGCTGGAAAACCTCAAGGTGAAGTGAACCATGAAGCCAGGATGTGGTCTGGTATCACCTGTGTCTTACCTAGGCATTTGCTCCATCAGCTCAGGCACAGGTACCTCCTTTTTACCAATGTAAAGCCATTTGACTAGGGGGGCAACATTAGTGAGGACATTAAAAATTGACGTGTTCTGGAAATAGGATGCAAAAGAGGGCAACTGGAGTGACCATCTCAGCTCTGGGGTTGTGTTGAGGTGAGGCAGGCTTCAGCACGGTTCTGTGCTGCTTCCTGAGAGCATCAGCACCAATAGCTTCAGTTTCCTGACTGCTCAGGCATGGGGATCTTCTCACTTTTCCAAAATGGTTTCCTTAATCACTTTGCAGTGGCTTTTCCACTCCTGCAGAAGGCTTGAAGATAGTGAAGGCTCCATGAAATTAGGGACTGTAGTGACAAGATAAGGGGTAACGGGTTCAAACTTAAACAGGGGAGGTTTAGATTGGATCTAAGGAAGAAATTCTTTGCTGTGAGGGTGGTGAGGCACTGGAATGGGTTGGGCAGGGAGGTTGTGAGTGCTCCATCCCTGGGGGTGCTCAAGGCCAGGTTGGACGAAGCCTTGGGTGCCATGGTTTAGTGTGAGTTGTCCCTGGTTATGGCAGGGGGGTTGGAACTGGATGATCTTAAGGTCCTTTCCAACCCTGACTATTCTATGATTCTATAAGGTGAATTCACCAGGAAAGTGTGCTGGGGCCACACCAAGTTCAGCTTCCCTCCAACTTGGCTGGATAAAGACATGGGTTGTTTACAGACCAACATACATAGAGTCAAGCTCTGGGAATTCAGTGAGACCATGGACCCACTCTTCCTCTGTCATCATCCCTGGTAGGAGCGCTTCACCAAGGACCTAGGGCCATACAGTACAACTGTAGCCTTGCTGTACTCATCAAGTGGCTGCGTTCTGAGAGGTGGGACCATCAGAAGTCAACGAACATTACTGGATTTTGGAAGCAGGGCCTGGATTGTTGGGAAAGCAGTGGGATTTCTGCCTCTCCACCATTCAGGACTCAGCGTACATCAGCACAACTGATCCAGGCAGGAGGTTTCAGGGAGGTGGGTTTTTTACATCTTCTGTTCCACTAGCCTGACTTATTTGTCAATCCCAATTAACCAAGCATACGTTAGAGGGAGAAAGTATGTTTTTCGGGAATAAGTTTTAGGGAAGAGCCTTAGGGTGCTGGATTCGTGTGTGTGGGGTAAGGAACCTCCTTTTACAAGGCTTACTTCAAAGGAAGGAAAACCAAGACAGGAGATGAGAAACGTACAATGGTGGGAGGAAGCCAACACCAGCGCTTCTACAGAGCCAGTATTGGTACAGAAGACAAGGCAGCGTGTTTGAGGTAATGGTGTGGCTGAGAGTGACAGCCGTGGGAAGAAGGAAATGAAAGAGATTCCTTTATTTATATTGCCTGTCTTTTGCTGCCTGTGAATTAAGAGTCTGGATTTGAATTTAAATACCAGGGGAATGGGAGCTGCGTGGGGGAAGAATCAGATCAGTTCAAACCACCACTGTGTGGAAGCAATGAACAAGGGATATGAAACCATGGAATTTCCCCCCTCCTTGCTCTTTCAGATACGTGTCATAATATTTCCCTTTGTGTTCCTGCCTAGTGCAGTGTCACCTTGAGCCTCTTTTGCGGTTGTTTCCCATCCCCTGCTTTACAGGCTGGCAATGTGGCTTGTGGTCCTTAAGCTGGTTTCTTCGGACTGGCAGAGAAATCAGGGTACATCAATGTGTGCTGCTTGTTTAATGTTGATGATTGCAGGCCAGTCAGCATGCTACTGTTAACAGTATGGCTGGGGACTCTGTTTGAAGTGTTAATTAGCAGCAATTAATAAGAAGTGAAAAATTAATACCCTATGTCAGCTTTCTTTGCTAGTTAGTTATATCAACACCAAGGCTCAGAGCTAGCTTGAAGCTTATGTTTGGATAGGGGTTTGGTCTTGTCACATTGTATTGGGAAGATACTTAAATGCTCTCTTATAATAAATGGCAACCTAGTTATTCCCTAAATAAGAAGATAAGCTTTAGCCTCTGACATATCCAGGTTTCTTGGGATGTGGATGCTCTGGGCATGACATTTCATAACCAGTGAGTTCTCCATAGCTCACACAAACAAGATGTTGATGACTTTGCTGAATTTGGATGAGACATTCTGCGTTGCTCCCTTTTAATTGAACCGAGCTCAACTGAACAAGCCCAGCTCCAGATGTAGCCAGTGAGGAGGTATCCCAGCCATGTTGCAGACACCTTAAGCAGGTTTCTGCAGGTTTTCCCTTCCATTTTCCATTTCTGATGGGAAATTCCCTGGTGCAGGGGAATGGGCCTTTCTCATGGGTCTGGTGTCAGATTTGGAGCTTGACTGCAAATGCTGTCATCACCTGATAAGATACCTTCAGTTTTTTATCAGCTCATAACTTTGTCTTATCAGCCTCATAGGAGCATCGCAAGATTTAGAGTAGGTTACCACAAGGTTTATCTTTCTTCTTGATATTTATATTGTTACCCCTGAGTTCTGTTTAAGATGACTGATTTGTTGTGTTTAAATGGATCTCTGTTGGTCATTTTCTAATAGACCCAAATTGCCTTCTATCATTGTCTAGTTGTAGGCAAAACCGGAAACAGCTGAATCCACCCAAGATTTAGCTTCAGCTGACACCTCCCTCTCACATTTAACATGCTTGATGTAAAATCCTGATGCTTAACCAGTTTATTATTAATGGTGTTAATGATAGGGACTATGTAGGCCCTCTCTGGAAGCTATTGGGAGAACTGGCTACACAGGATTTGGAGAAAGCTGAGGTTCTTATTGACTTCTTTGGCTTGGTCTTCACTGGGAAAGGCTCTGACTGCACCACCCAAGTCTTGGAAGGCAGATGCAGGGACTGTGAGAATGGAGACCTTGGGCCCACTGCAGGAAAGGCTCTGATTCGAGACCATCTTAAGAACCTGAACGTGCACAAGTCCATGGGACCTGATGGAATCCATCTGTGGGTGCTGAAGGAGCTGGCAAGTGAAGTTGCTAAGCCACTGGCCATCATATTTGAGAGATCATGGGAGTCAGGTGAAGTTCCTGAAGACTGGAAAAGGGGAAATAGAACCCCCGTATTCAAGAAGGGGAAAATGGATGACCCGGGGGATTACAGAGCAGTCAGTCTCACCTCTGTGCCTGGCAACATCTTGGAGCAGATTCTCCTGGCAGGCATGCTGAGGCACATGGAAAACAAAAAGGTGCTTGGTGGCAGCCAGCGTGGCTTCATTAGCGGGCAGTCCTGCCTGACCAATTTGGTGGCCTTCTACGATGGGGCTATGGAACTGATGGACAGGGGTAGAGCAGTTGATGTCATCTCCCTGGACTTGTGCAGAGCGTTCGACACTGTCCCACACGACATCCTTGTCTCTACATTGGAGATATCAATTTGATAGGTGGGCACTTGGTGGATACAGAACTGGTTGGATGGCTGCATGCAAAGAGCTGTGGTCAATGGCTCAGTGTCCGGCTGGAGGCCAGTGACGAGTGGTGTCCCTCAGGGATCAGGGTTGGGACCGGTCTTGTTCAACATCTTTGTGGCTGCCATGGACAGTGGGATTGAGTGCACCCTCAGCAAGTTTGTGATGACACCAAGCTGTGTGGTTGGGTGGATGCGCTGGAGGGAAGGAATGGCATCCAGAGGGACCTTGACACGCTTGTGAGGTGGGCTGATGCCAACCTCATGAAATTCAACCATGCCAAGTGCAGGGTCCTACAGGTGGGTGGGAGCAATCCCAGGCACAGCTACAGGTTGGGCAGAGAGGAGATTGAGAGCAGCCCTGCAGAGAAGGACTTGGGGGTGGTGGTCAATGAGAACAGGGACATGAGCCGGCTGCAGTGTGCACTTAAAACTGAAACAGGGGAGGTTTAGATTGGATCTAAGGAAGAAATTCTTTCCTGTGAGGGTGGTGAGGCACTAGAATGGTTGTGAATGCTCCATCCCTGGCAGTGTTTAAGGCCAGGTTGGATGAAGCCTTGGGTGCCGTGGTTTAGTGTGAGGTGTCCTGTTGGAACTAGATGATCTTAAGGTCCTTTCCAACCCTAACTATTCTATGATTCTCTGATTCTATATTTACAGAAGTATTCCCCACCAAAGGGGAAGTGCTTTTTGATTTTCAGTAGACTGATTGCTTCTAGTTTCATAATTGAAACTTAATATACACTGGGGATGAGTGATAATAGAATCGCAGAATGGCTTGGGTTGGAAGGGACCTTAAAGCTCATCCAGTCCCAGCCTCTCTGCCATGGGCAGGGACACCTTCCGCTAGACCAGGTTGTTCCAAGCCCTGTCCAACCTGGCCTTGTGATACATATGTTCTGAGGTTAACTACACTTGAAATGCTCATAGTATATAATGCACTTAATTCATTAGTGAGCCTGATTCAACAAGGCATAAAGATGAAAAGCTGTAGTGGCCATCGCAGTGAGGAAGTGATTGTTAGTATTTATGAGGTGCTCAAAGGATAATAAGGGCTCCGCGGAGAGAATTGGTTTATGTCTTCTTGTTTAAAAGTGTTTTTTTTCCTTTCATCATCAGGTGCCTTTAGGATGGGGAACACACACTGTTGATGGGTCTAACTTTGCCCAAACAGCCTTTGGTTGGGGGTTGGTATCATCTGCCTTGGTTTTACTACCAGTGAAACACCCGTGATTTTAGCATGGTTTATTGCAGCCACCCCAGTGCTGTTGTGATCACTCCAGCAAGACTGCCCCGCCATGGTTCAGTTAATGGATATCACACTTGCACTGGATATGCTTCTCATTGTTTCCAGTTCATCTTAAAACTGCTCACACACGTGCATTTCTTCCTTGCCGTTTTCATTGGAACAGCCTTAAAAACTGGGAATGAAGAATCTATGACAGAACACTCTCCCTCTTTCTGTTTTATAAGCACTGTATCTGGTCTTTCTGTATATGCTTTCTGGGTAGTAAAAGTTGAAACAATCCCATAATATTTTTACAGTCTTATTACCTCCTGCTTTGCCTGGCCTCTAGCAATAAACTTTGCTCCTGCTTTTAGTCATGCTTCTTGCAGAGCATTTGGTATTGGTGCTGCCAGCATAGTCCTCTCTCTCATGCTGGTCTTGGAGCAAGACCAGTCTTGCACGTCATATATTCTGGACACACACTTTGCCTGCTATCTGTTTTTGCTTTAGCATATCTTGTGTGAATAGCTGGTTCCCTCTGTGCCCATAACCCAAGCTCTTGGTTTCTCTTTTTCAGTCCTCCTTTGACACCTTGTAATTCATCACCATCTCAGAGAGCTTCACGAAAAGCTCACTTTGGAGTTCTTTTTAATCTACTCCTGAAGGTGTATCTGTAGATATTGCTTGTCTGGTGCCTTACTATAGCTGGAAATATAGTGCTCGTTTAGTCTGGTGTCTGACTCAAGATCTAGTCGGTCTGTATTCCCTTTCTCATATCACTTTTCATCTCTGCATGGTTTTATTCCACTTTGTATTTACTATGGTCATTCCTTCTAGAGGAGTCTCGTCTGCCAACATAACCCAATCGGCACCTGAGTTAATATTTGCTACTAACTGCTGCAGTTACCTTAGGTCAGCCTTCATTCAAAACCCGGTTGTAGCCAGGGCTGTTTCATTAGGGTGTCTGCATTTTGCATGCTGAACTTTATTTTCTAGTTATTTCCCAATTATTTTCCCTTCAGTGCTTCCTCTGTTTCATTTTCAGAAATTTCCCCCTTTGGAAGCTTGAATCTTTATGGAGTGAGATCTATTCAACACTATATGTGCTGGCTATCGCATACAGTATTAGCAAGCAAAAAGCTGGAAGGCAAGGGCTGGACTTACTGCAGGATGGTTGAATTGGCCTTTTCTTTCCTGGCATGGATTGTGCCACCTTATGGGCTGGTCCTTCCCCTCCTGTTGGTGGTACAAGGATCTGGACTAAACTTTGAGATGTGAATCCTGTGGATGCTGTTTATCACCTCACTGTTATCTCTGTTATTATTGTTGTTGCTGATATGGTATTATTGCCACGAAGGCCCTTTGTTGTGTCTCCTTATTCAACTGTAGCTTCACCATAGAAGAGAGACCAGGATTGGAGGTTTACAATCAACATGGAATAACTTGAAAGCTACTAGGAAAGGATGAGGGAATGGGTTGATGTGGGTAGAAGAAATCACTCGTTGTTTTTCTCTCTTTCTTCTAGCTTGTCCTCTAGGCACTCCCTACTGCAGGATGAATTAGGAAGGCAAAGCCTCTTCCTCTAAACCATGGAGACAAGGGCATCTTTCATTGCCACCATGCGAGAGACCCAGCATCTCTCCCCAGAGAAGGGTCAGAGCCCAGCCAATGGCAACAGGGAACAATTTGATTCAGGTGAGCTCTTATTTACCCCCTTAAGTTGTCTTCACAGTTACAGTCCAACTGGTGATACCAGTAGAGGTGGGGACATGTTACCATGGGAGCATTGGGAATGGTTGCACAGCTTGAAGGCCCTTTGTGAGTCTTATGGGTTGCATAGTGTTCCATGGTTGATGGGTTAGGAAATCTGAGCTTTTCTTCTGGTTGTCTTCTACAATACCTAGCAACTGTTCAGACTTTAAACAAAAAACAATGGAAAACCTTTCCCAGGACATCATACCGTGTTCTTCCAGTTTCCTCAGCCTTTTTTATTCTAATGAAGTTCTGTGGTTAGAGAGGAGAGATGAACATTCAGGAATTACAGCATTTCTCCTTTGTTTTGACCTTCACCCTCATCTCCTTCACAACTTTTGTGAGGGCTTCAGGTGAGAGTGCTTCATAAATATTAGAGCAGCCAGTGGAGAGCTGGTTCCATGTTGTCCTTGTCCTGATGGGTATGATGGGTCCTTGTGCTGATGTCCATGTGCTGATGGGATGCTCTGTAATGCTCTAGGATGGGCACCTTAAGGTGAACATTCATGTATCCTGGGCTGCATCCAAAAGAGCGTGACCAGCAGGTCCAAGGAGGTGATCCTGCCCCTCTGCTCTGCTCTCATGAGACCTCA